>JAMZAV010006307.1:0-38004 GCA_024449915.1 Sweltsa coloradensis
GTTTAATAAAAAAATGGATTATAAAAAGGGAATGAATATTATTGTCTATGATTTGTCTTTGTTTTTGTTTTTGAAGTTATGTAATCTTTGGTGGGGTGGTTATATGGTAGTATAATGTTTCTTATATTGTATACTATTGTGTTACTCTTTAGTTTTAGAATGTTTTTCATTTTTTGTTATCTGAATTTATTGTATCACGACAAAATGAGAGTCAGAGATATTGTTTATATATGTTTTGTTGTTAAAGAGACTCTGCAGACAAGCTACGTAAGTAGTTTTGCGGAGTCTGAAATTGTTGTATTTTGTATTTTTTCCAAATAAAGAACAATTCAAAAAAAAAAAAAACTACTACTACTACTACTACTACTACTACTACTACTACTACTACTACTACTACTACTACTACTACTACTACTACTACTACTACTACTACTACTACTACTACTACTACTACTATACTACTACTACTACTACTACTACTACTAGTAGTACTATATTTTTTATTCTTCTTGTTTCTAATAACATTTTTTGTTATCTATCTATTCACTTTCTCCTTCGGAAGTTATACAATGTACCATGTGCACGTCAAGTCGAATAAAGTTATTCTTATTCTAATATGAATGTATTCAGATTCCGCAATTATTGTGTAGAATAGTGCCTTCCAAACTTTTTATAGCCACGATCCATTTTTTAGAACGACAAACTTTCACGACCCACCTATGGTTATAATTACTAGGAAAACGCCAAAGTCGTCGTAAACGAGTGAGCGAGCCATTGGGATTGAGTACCCGGGGATCATTTACCCTTTACTCCCACTACCTAAGGCTGGATCTAGACAGCATGGGTCTTTCCTCCCTAGCTAATTAGACTACGGATGCAAATAGTCCCAGGTACTCAACTCATGGCTCGCTCACTCGTCTAAAAACGTATTTGGCGTTTTCCTAGTAATAATAATGAAATCCAAGGCCTGCGAAACTCAAATAACGAAAAGGGTTGAATTATAGTCATGACAATACACTAAATATTATTGGATGAGCGTAGCGATCGAAGCGAAGATTCCATTTCACTACACTGGAAAAAAAAAATCCGGAATGTTTCTTTTTCTTTTTTTGTATTTTTGTCTGTTTGTCCGCACGATTCGGCTAAACCGATACTCCAATTACGATGAAATTTTGTGGAGGCCTTCGAAATCTCTGAACTTAGAACTGCCACGTTTTGGGGCGCAACGAAAAATTATTCTCATTAAAAATCGCAATTTACGATTTTTTCGATTTTTGAAAAACTTCATCTTCTTATAACACCTACATGCTTTATCCGATTGTTATGATTTTTGCTCAGAACCTTTTTTTTATGAATTAAGATATTCGTGTGAAATTTGAGCGCAATCGAAAAATTATTTCTCATGGTAATCGCAATTTTACGGGTTTTTTCTTTTTAAAACAATTCTTTGACTTATAACACCTACATGCTTTATCCGATTGTAATGATTTTTTTACAGAACCTTAATTTTATGAATTAGAAGATAAGTGTTAAATTTGAGCGCAATCGAGAAATTATTTCTTATAAAAATCGCAATTTTACGATTTTTTCCCTTTTTTTAACAATAACAATTAATTTTAATTAAAAAATTAAAGTTAATTTTTTATTTGATTTAATTTACATTTAAAAAAAATCAACTTAGTAATGATTTTTCCACAGAACAACAGAAAATCTGCATAACACATGGCAGCTTAATGCACCAATTACGCTCATCCAACAACGCGGCGGGACTTGAGCGTTTTCCTACTAATGAATACATGATTAATTCACTTTTATCATGAAACGCCACTATAGATCATCTTTTGAAATGCATTAAATATTTGAGTAACACAGCCAGGATTGCAAAGTTTAGCCTACTGTCTCCGAGCGGAAATTTGGGAACATTGAGCGTGCAAGATGCGGGACACCTTGGTCACTGCAGTGCATCGCCTGACATTCAAAACATGATTCGATATAAATGATTTCATCAAGAACAAAAGCCTTTGACGCTAAATTAAATTTACACATTTTCAGTCGATTGCGAGCCACGTGTTGAGTACGCGGTAACACTTATTAGTTCGTTCGTTCGTATTATTGATATATAAAGTATAAGTGATGGGTTTTGAGTTTAGTCGGTACATGGGCGCGTCAACCGTAAAGCTATAGTGCGCCACTCTAGCCTTAATAGGCTAGGGAGGAAAGACCCATGATCCAGTCCCACACAATAGCTCGCTCACTTCAAGAGATTCCATGCATAGTATTCAAGAAATGCGCATCAATAGTCGGATTATTGGCGTATCTAATTTCCCATTTCTTTCTTGTAGGTGATTTCCCAACACAGCTGAAATTGGCAAGAGTAACACCTATTTATAAGGGTAAAGGTAAAAAGAGTGATAGGAATTCTTATCGACCTATATCAACTCTTCCAATTGTAGGGAAAATTATTGAAAATATTTTGCACAAGAGGTTATTACATGAAGTGGATGCATCTGAAGGTTTAAGTGAAAACCAACATGGTTTTAGGAAAGGTAGATCAACGCAAAGTGCCCTTCTAGCATTTACAGATTTTATCTATAAAGGGATTGACAAGCGGAATGGTAAGGTTGGAGCTGTTTTGTTGATCTTAGGAAAGCATTTGATTCAGTACCTTTTTTACCTCTTTAATAAAACTAAAAACCAGGTATAACATAAGTCCTTATTTGTTATCAATATTGGCGGATTATTTTTTAAAAGAAAAATGTTTATCAATCTTGCAAAATATAGTTCAAAAGTATTCAATATATTTTGTGGAGTACCACAAGGATCAATATTAGGACCCCTTTTATTTATTCTTTACATAGATGATATATCTACTATAATGGGAGGAATCAATTATATCTTATATGCTGATGACTTGGTCTTTTATTTAGAAGGTGTGGATGTTGAAGAGATCGTAAGACGTCTTCAAGAAGTTTTAAAGAGGATGGATGATTGGTTTCAAACTCAGGAACTGATATTAATTATAGTAAAAACAAATGTTATGATTTTCATAAGGCTAATGATAGAAGCATGAATGATATTCATTTGACGTTGAATTGTAATGGTAAGCTCATTTCTAGAGTATATGAATTTAAATATCTTGGAGTTTTTCTTAGATTGTAATTTAAATTTTAAGAAACATTATGAATATGTATGTAATAAAGTATCATCAGCAATAGGAATTATAAGTAGAATGAAGAGGTTTGTAACGAGAGAATGTTGAGGTTACTTGTAGATTCTTATATTCACTCTATTATTGATTATTGTTTAGTGGTTTGGGCAGTAAGACCTATCTACCAAATATGTTGTACTTCAGAAGAGAATGACCATCTGTTTGATTCAATTCCTATGAGCCAAGATTTACAATCTGATTGCTTCACGATTGAGGAAAGAATGAAATATAGCGTACTGGTAAATACATACAAATATTGAAAGGTATGTATTCAGGTATTTTACCCAATATTTTTCAATTTGTTGATCGTGATAGAAATTCTATTCTAATAAACTGAAAGTTCCTAAATTAATTTCTGAATCATTAAGAAAGTCATTCTTGTACAGAGGAGTATCCTTTTGGAATTCAATTTCTTATGATATTAGAAGCCAGTTTACTGAGCTAGATAGTACAATTTAAAAGTAAAATTGAAGCAATGATAATGAATCGAAAGAACAAAAAAGAATTGATTTTTACTATTTATTTGTGGGGCATTGTCTCTGTGTTTATGTAATGTTAATTATATTCATATGTTCTTATTTATGATTTTGCTGTTCTCTTTGTTTGTTCATTATTGCTTTGATTTTGATGTATTCAATGTATTTTCAATTGATATTTTTCTGCCTAGATTGTCTGGTTGCCGCCCACTGGTGAACTTGCAACTTGAGTTAGGTGTCCTGTATCATTTGCTGTGATCAGTTTTTGACATGAACAATTTAAATAATTATATATCTGATATAATTATATATTAGAGTCAAGATCCTTTGCACTAATTTGTTATCAAGATTGAACACAAGAATGATGGTTTGAAACACAGAATGAAGATTCGCGTTCGGTGGTTTCTTCCGCGAAAGATTGAATTACTCCTGATTTGCTTTCCTGATTTTTGGCAAACCTCATATCTCGTTCGAGTGGGATCGTCTATAAATCAGTTTTTTTCTTTCGTTTTTCTTTTTTTATGTTTTTTTTTTTTTTTTTTTTTCTTTCTTTCTTTCTTTCTTTGTTTCTTTCTTTCTTTTCTCTTTCTTTTTTTTTTTCTTTTTCTTTGTCTTTTTCTTTCTTTTTTCTTTTTCCCCCCTTTCTTTTCTTTTCTTTTCATTCTACACCCTTTTTTATATTTGATTCATTCATTAAATGCATAATATTATTTTTTTTATTTGTTCCAAAATTGTTGTTGTTTAAATGCATTGTTGTTGTAATGCTACTATTTCAAATATCTACGAAAATGTAGTTTATTGTTGTTTCTGCATCTATGTAATTAGATTTATTTAGTTGTCCTCCTTTGTAACTCAGTTTTTATAACTGAATAGGATAGACGTTTAAATAAATTAATTAATTAAATAAAACTCGCCTAACAACGACTTAGGCGTTTTCCTTGTTAATATTGAGGGGCAAGGATCCACTTAAAATGTAATTACTGTTTTTTACTTATAAGTGTATTATTCTCATTCTACATTGAATATAAATAATTGTGCATATACACAACTTATCTATTTCTCAAAATGATTAATGAACAGTGTGCGAAGGTGCGCTTGATTTCGATTTCTGTTGATACCGTTAACTGGATTGACGTTCACATCGATATGAGTGATTTTCAGGCGCAAGGGTTTCGGTTCGACATTCCTGCCATACGAATTTGTAAACGTAGCAGCACCTTCAAAGCATCAGAAGAAATAGTTGGATATGATGTTTGTTTAACAGACAAACAGTAATGTAGTTTTTAGGTTGAATTGAATTTATTTTTTATCTTCGTGTCTTCAGACCGATCGATGAGTTCTTCGACAGGTTTACTATTTTAAAATAATCAGAACATTTTTTGATTTTCTAAACCTTTCGTGATTCACAGCTTGGGAACGATGTCCTAGAAGATACCGAATAAAATGGTAACACTTACAAGTTGTTCTTCGGCGTTGACTTTAGTGAATAATTTAAGTTAAACCCAACATATATGCCAGCTTAGTTGTCCTTCAGAAACTTTTAGGTTGAGCAAACTTAAAGCACTTGGAACTTATTGCATACATCATGTCGAAAAAACAAATAAATTACAAGGTCAATTACGCCTACACGACGTTGGCCATCGCCCTTGGTTCATGTTCTCCACATTTTTATAATTCATATTAACTAATTAAAGAGGCGGCAACAAAGACTTTTAAGTCCCACTGCGTCTCGTCCACTATAATATATGATCTCATTGCCATTCTGTTGTCCAGTCGGTCAACCTCACTCCAACCAACCGTAAGTAACATTTAACATAACTTTATTTTCGTTGTGATGAAATTTTTTTTCACGATTTCCTTTCACTGTTTAAATAAAATTATTCGAATTTTATTCTGCGGCATTGTTCAAAACCCTTTAATCATAATATCTATGTAATACGTTGTCATCTATTAAATAATTAAATAATTGTATTTTTGTTTATTACGTATACGATTGTTTATATTTTATTTTTTTATTTGCGATTTAAATACAGCGTGCAGCCATTTTACATTAAATCTTAAAATATAACATTTGTTCTCATTTTTATGTAATGTATACTTCATGTTATATGTTATAGTATGTTCACAAACACAACAAAAAATTATAATATGTACACTATAATAATAGTAAATGATTATTGACTCGCCAATAACTATGGCTGTGTCTGGTTTATGTCGTGGCGAAGTTCAGTAAGAAATAACCTGAAGTTGTTTGCAAAGATGTCAAATATAGAAGAATAGGGCAGAGTTAAATGTAGTGGGAAGGCGAAAGACGAGAGAACGTTTAATGATAATGAGTCGGGGGGGGGGGGGTGGCTGCATAGGCTGCATATAGGCTGCAGAGCCTATAGGAATTATTCTGAGTGGAATGACAGCTACATTGCAGCTGTTCGATTTATGTCACACACAACACACACGTAACAGCTACAACAAATAGCAATTTAATAAAGGTTTGTCTTGTATCCTCGATAGTTCAATTGGTAGATATATATATATATAAACATATTGTTTTTTACTGGGGCTTTTTGCCGCGAATAATTTATTAAAGAAGAGGGCACTGACTTACCCCTCCTCTCCTGACGTTTCGGGAAAGTCGCATCTCCCATCCTCAGAGGCCTTCACTCCGCGATGTGTTGCCTGGAGCTCCTCACTCGCGAACTGACTGTTCTCGCTGCTGTCACTCTCGCGTGTATGTCTACGTCATCGTGCTTATCTCGTAGTGAAACAAGTTTGGATCGACTACGCGTCATAGGTCCTCGTTCGGGTATAGTGACGTCTTAAACACAACAGCTGGAGCTGGGGTCTTGTGTTGGCGTCACGACGTTGGGGTTGTTAGAACGTAGCACACGGGCTTCTTGTTGATGTTGTAGGAGAACAGGTTTCCAGGAAGTAGGCAACCGTTGTCCGTCATCCCGTTTGTTGAGACTTCCCGGTCGTTTTTCTATTTCAATAGCCTCTCGAATGATACGCACTTTGAACTCTTCAGGTGTTTTCAAAGTTAATTGAGTGGCCAGTACTCTTGACGTGTTGGGCCAAACCAGATGTCTCTTTGCCACTGTTGACTGCTAAACGGTGTTCATCACGTCTCACCGATATGCGGCGATTAGTCTGACCAACATACACTTCACTGCACGACCCACAAGGAACTTCATAAACCCCATGGGCTTCGAGGGGTATATTGTCTTTAGCATTACGTAACATAGCGCTTATCTTCTTGTAAGGGCGATAAGTAGTTTTTATGTTGTGTTTTGTAAGCAGCGAGAGACACATACACGCGAGATGACAGCAGCGAGAACAGTCAGTTCGCGAGTGAGGAGCTCCAGGCAACACATCGTGGAGTGAAGGCCTCTGAGGATGGGAGATGCGACTTTCCCGAAACGTAAGTCAGTGCCCTCTTCTTTAATAAATTATTCGCGGCAAAAAGCCCCAGTAAAAAACAATATGTTTACATATGTCCGCGAAAATCTGAAATTAAATATATATATATATTAATTAACGAGTGTATTAAACTACTAACCGAGGTCTATATTTTTAACACTTACTTGTGTGAATTTTCGGAGACGTCCGTCTCCATCGTCAGACACTGACACACTGGCAATCTCACTGTGTTTCCGGAGGCTTCCACCCATGTTGTTGTGCCCTAGTGACTTCTTCCCTGACTAGATTGCGCCATATGGGCTGAATTCTTTTGTGCCCATATGGCGCAATCTAGTCAGGGAAGAAGTCACTAGGGCACAACAACATGGGTGGAAGCCTCCGGAAACACAGTGAGATTGCCAGTGTGTCAGTGTCTGACGATGGAGACGGACGTCTCCGAAAATTCACACAAGTAAGTGTTAAAAATATAGACCTCGGTTAGTAGTTTAATACACTCGTTAATTAATATATATCCGGGTCAAATAGCTTCTGAAAATAATATATATTATATATATATATGTGTGTTTTGTCTTAAGCTTTCGTGATCCATGGTTAATGTTTTAAGTATCTTTACGGTAAATAATCACGCACAGTACTATAGAATGACAGCTACATTGCAGCTGTTCGATTTATGTCACACACAACACACACGTAACAGTTACAACAAATTCTCTTTTTTCTGAAACGTTGGGATTAAAAGTTATTTTTCTATAATACTGTGCGTGATTATTTACCGTAAAGATACTTAAAAACATATTTATACATATATATGGATTGTTGTAGGTTTTCGCGGCCCGTCATAGGATAAAAACAAGGATCTTGGGTAAAACCGCGTCGAAAATAAGATGAACCAGGGCAGAACCTGGGCTGGGCGTCCACCGACGTTTCGTCTGTACTACGTCAGACATTTTCAAGGTTGACTGTGACTCTACGGAGGTTGGAGTCACAGTGGTTGGCAAGCACGCAGCGCCCGCCTTATATAGCCTCGGCTGAAGGTGCGAGGCGGCAAGGTTATATAGAAAATAGGTGCGGGGCGGCGAGGTCATATCGTGACAAGGTGCGGGGCGGCGATGTCATATCGAAAAAATATACGGATGGTGGCAATTGAGAAACAAAATAGCACAGCTTACTGTAGTGAAACCTTTCTAGTCCGGCGTCGGGTCATAGGGCCTGATTGGTTGTCTTTTGAAATGTTATTCGTGCTTAGAATTATGGAATCTGAAATTTGTCTGACGTAGTACAGACGAAACGACGGTGGTCGCCCAGGTTCTGCCCTGGTTCATCTTATTTTCGACGCGGTTTTACCCAAGATCCTTGTTTTTATCATATATATATATATATATGTTGTGGTGTAGTCCCGGTGTAGTCACTTTTTTAATTTCTGTCTAAAGTACTAACATATGTTATGTTATATTTACGAAAATAATCACGCTATATTGGATGTTTAAAACAAACTGTGTCTGTCAAACTGTGTCTGTCTGTTTTTTATACCAACTCTTCTTGAAAATGGAAGCCTAGTCTTCTGAAACGTTGACGTTTTAATTAAATATTTGTTTTAAACATCCAATATAGCGTGATTATTTCCGTAAAGTATAACATAACATAAACCATGAATCACGAAAGCCTACAACAGAACATATATATATATGTTATATCGCAGAATACAATGTCTGCATATATATATCTATATATATATATAAATATATATGTTTAAACTTGGCTTTATAGTAGGCGACTATGACGCTGTTATGTTAGTACTTTAGACAGAAATTAAAAAAGTGACTACACCGGGGTAGTCACTTTTTTAATTTCTGTCTAAAGTACTAACATATATATATATATATATATATACTTAAACTGGGAACATGAATAAACATGTTTCAGTGGGGGAAAGGTATAGAAGGATGACAGCTTACCTTGAAAAACGTTAGGTAGGTCGCACAGACACAACTAGATGAGTAGACAAAGTTGCTGATACGTTTCGACCAACTAGTGGTCTTTATCACTCAGCGTGAGTAGAGATACTAAAAGTAGTTCTAAAGCTAGCATGGTATGTACAATGAAGGCGCTGTCGGTGGGTGGTAGTAGGTGGAACTAGGTCTAGGGAGGCAGAGCTGGGCGCGCCTGCTACCTGTTGTTCAGGTTAGGAGGCTCGCGCGATCTGGTGATGTGTTGGTGAGATAGCTCCCAGTTTCTTAGCTCCAACTGCCTGCAGTCATCGGGAAGCGCCTTGATGATTCTCGTTGTGAAACAGTCTTTGAAAGGGAGGCTGTGTTCAACAGCATGCTGGGCCACAGGTTTGTCTGGATCCATCTGTTTGACACTTTGACGGTGGCCTGTCATACGGGTTCTCAGTTCATTAGTGGTAAGGCCTACATACTCTGCCGGACACTGCGTGCACTTGAGCTGGTAGACTACGTTGGAGGTGAGACAGCTGTTGTGGTGATGGATGGGGTAGGTGACCCCTGTGGCTTCAGCAGTGAATGTCTTGGTAGGTGGATGCATAGGGCAGGTTTTGCACCTAGGGCGGTTGCAGGGGTAAGATCCTATTGGAGGAGCTCTCTGCGGACGAGTTGGAGGCCTAGTGGGGTCCCGTTTGATAAGCGAATCTCCTATGTTAGGTGGTCGTCTGAAGAAGACACGTGGTATCTTGTTGGCCAGATGATGAGTCTTAGGGGCAGCTTCAAGGATGGGCAGTCCACTCTTGATTATGCCGTTAAGTCTCTGCAGCCCCGGGTGCCAGCGCGTCACTAGGGGGATGGCGCTATTGTTCGTGTTGGCCACCTGGGTCTTCTGGGTTTGCGGCCTGGAGATCCGCTGTCGAACCACGTCACGTTCGTACCCCCGAGCTACAAACGCGTTGGTGATTCTGTCACAATAGTATGAGAGTCCTTCCGGGTCAGAGCATATGCGTCTGCCACGCACTGCTAACGAAAAAGGTAGGGTATGTTTAGTGTAGGTTGGGTGACAGCTGCTGTTGTGCAAGTACTGTTGACTGTTGGTCGGTTTGAAGTGGACCTTGGTGCTAATGTTGCCTTCATAGAGGAAGATGTCCACGTCCAAGAAGGTGACGTGAAACGCAGATACGGTCCACGTGAAGTTCAGGACTGAGAATGCGTTGAGATTGTTAAGGAACAGCTCTAGGCTGTCAGCACCGTGGGTCCAAATTAGAAAGAAATCGTCAATGAATCTAAAAAAGCAGTGAGGTAATAGCTGCTGGGTTTTAAGAAAGTCCGTCTCAAGCTTGCCCACAAAGAGCACACAGCCTCCCTTTCAAAGACTGTTTCACAACGAGAATCATCAAGGCGCTTCCCGATGACTGCAGGCAGTTGGAGCTAAGAAACTGGGAGCTATCTCACCAACACATCACCAGATCGCGCGAGCCTCCTAACCTGAACAACAGGTAGCAGGCGCGCCCAGCTCTGCCTCCCCTAGACCTAGTTCCACCTACTACCACCCACCGACAGCGCCTTCATTGTACATACCATGCTAGCTTTAGAACTACTTTTAGTATCTCTACTCACGCTGAGTGATAAAGACCACTAGTTGGTCGAAACGTATCAGCAACTTTGTCTACTCATCTATTTGTGTCTGTGCGACCTACCTAACGTTTTTCAAGGTAAGCTGTCGTCCTTCTGTACCTTTCCCCCACTGAAACATGTTTATTCATGTTCCCAGTTTAAGTATCCTAGCCATTTAGGCCTCATCTATATACCAAGCAAACTATATATATATATGTTTTTACGTAGATTTTCTCGGATATAATGTGACATAATGAAATTCTTTCGAGTTTCCGAGTTAAATAAGTTTTAATACCAACGTTTCGAACAGTTCTCCCTGCTCATTCTCAAGGTAACGACATACAAATTAAAAAACATTGAGTAAACAAACAAGACAATCACAAATAATATAAAAGACAAAACAAGTCACTGCAACTGCTCAGCATTACATTTAAGATCTTTGCGATGGCCTTAACAGGCGTTTGGTAGGTGGAGCTTCAGGTGGCTTCTTTCTTCTCCTATCCACTCTAGCTGGAGGAACTACATTTTCCGTGGCAACTGGGGGTATTATCGGCACCACATGGGTATCACGTAGCGCCAGTTTCCAGGTGGGTGCTAGTCTTTTCGCATCATCTCGTATGTTTAAGTTATGCGGTCCTTTCTCCATTTCGACGGCTTCTCTAACAATACGAGATACTTCATGGTCCACTCTGGCAACAGTCTTTGCGTTCGCGAAATCTATCCAGTGCTCCTTCTCAAAATAGTGCTGGAAAAGAGCAGATGTAGTTTGCCTGTTTTTTTATTGCAGTTCTATGCTCGTCCAGACGTGCTGAGATTTTACGGTTCGTCCTTCCGATATATGTTTTCTCACAACACCCGCAAGGAATTTCGTATATTCCATGAGCTTCATGAGGAATCACATCTTTCACATTTCTAAGCATTGATGAGATCTTAAGTTCAGCTTTAAAGATGGTTCCAATGTTGTTTTTCTTTAGGAGTCTGCTTATTTTATCTGTGGTGCCTTGTACATACGGTAAATATGCCATGCTTCGGTATTTCTCTACTTCTGGAGGATTTAAGTCCTTCTTCTTAGGAATTCTGTTAAACGCTTTGGAAATAGATTTGTCGGAATAACCATTCGAAAGAAGAGCTTCCCGAAGTCCCTTCATTTCTTCTGTTATATGGTGTTGGTCAGATAGCCTCTTTGATCGTGTAGCGAGAGTGTTAACAACTGAGAATAGTTGAGCAGGATGGTGGTGTGATGAAGCATTTAAATATCTATTAGTATGTGTCGGTTTACGATATACGGTATGGTATATATATATATATATATATATATGTTTATTAGTACTTTAGACAGAAATTAAAAAAGGACTACACCGGGTTTGAACCCGGGACCTTAGCTATATATATATATGTGTGTGTATGTTTAACCTTGGTTTTATAGTAGACGACTATGACGCTGTAATGTTAATACTTTAGACAGAAATATATATAACCAAGGTGAATCGTCATATATCCAGGCTCTAGGGTTATAGAGATGGTTGAACTGTTGAACTGTTGAATTTGTTTCAGATATGGGGACATATGGACAAAGAAAATATTTATTACAAGTTTGAAAAATAAACTGTCACTATTGTTGACTTGTATTAGTCATCAATTTTGTTAATCTGGCACAGGCACGTTGACGGGGATAAAGTTTTTCATCGTACAAGACACCATAATATAATATTATTGATTGAGAAACAATAATACAATCAGAAGTGATGGCATACTTCAGATCAGTTATCTTTCATAGTGGTTTTTAAAACGATGTGCAAACAAAACATTGGTGTGTCGAAAAGATACATGGCAGGTGCCAGCAACCGTACTAGCACAATACAAGCAACAGAGTGTGTCAAGTTGACGATCGAAATGATAAATCAAAGCCAAACTTCGGTGAACAAAAACTTAATTCAACACTAGCAAAGCCAAAAGAATGCCTTCCGAGATCGGATATTGATATTACTAGCCTTGTGCAAGATGAGATGAAGGACTTTTTTGAAGACATTCGAAGGGAATTTGAAAGCCGTACGAATTATTCAGAGCTTATGACAATGGCGAATTATTATGTTGATGGCAAAGGAAAAGCCATTCAGGCCAATAATGGCAACGTCTCATGGGCAAATCGTTGAACTTCCATATAAGTGATGAAAGAAGAGTATCTTTGAGTCCTTGCCAGAGACAGGTTGCCATGATAACGGAAATGACCCACTGTGCCTCCATCATGCACGATGACCTACTGGATGGGGAGGAGTTGCGAAGAGGCAATCCCAGTATGGCTCACTGAATCACCAGAAAGTTGCCAGAGCTGGGGATTTTGTTATTGGGACTATTAGTTCACTGGCCGCACGTTTAACCTATGACGCAGGGATGATTCTGTTCAAAATGAGTCGTGATCTGGCCCTTGGGGAACTACTGCAACTTGACTCTCCTAAATCAGATAATAAAGACATGTTTTCAAGATATCTTAATGTCATGCATTTGAAGGCAGCAGTTTTGTTTGCCTCGTCTTGTGAGGCACAAGCAGTTCTCGCTGGTGCAGACTACTTCCTCCGTGAAGGAGCTTTACAATATGGAAGAAACATTGGCATGGCCTTTCAGCTGGCAGACGACTTCGAAGACTTTGAATTTGACTTATCCCAAGGTATTATCACTGCCCCTGTGCTCTTAACTTGCAGGAAATATCCCGAACTTCAGGAATTGGTTTGCCGAAAGTTCTGCGAGAAAGATGATCTTGAGAGGGCGTTTGACTTTGTTCACAAAGCTCAGGGGCTAGAAGAAACCAAGAAATTAGTGAAGCTTCATTGCAATGAGGCTTTGCGTCACGCATCACTTCTTCTCAAATCTCCTTATCGAGATGGACTTAAATATATAAGTGAAATGATACTTAATCTTATAAATTTGACAGCGGGTCGATTGGAATTAAATTGAGTGGAGTGCTCCTTGAACCTTTGAACCAAGATGCAATGATTACATTGAACAATTTTGGTGTTCTATCAAATAAGCATTTCAGCGGCGTTTAAATTAATTAGAAAAAAAGAACTTGGATGAACTATTACCTTTCAATTAATAATCGCAAATTCTATTTTGCCAAGCTTTTCAAGGATACTGTTATGGGACACTGTACGTTTATGAATTAAGAATGCGCAAATGTGGAAGGGTAGATGAGCTTGGCCCTTGTTTTAGATCTCATTCCTTTTGAGTGTGTAAGGTTTGGCTGTATTTCTACAAGTTTTTGTTATGTGTGTGATTAGATATAATATGATTTTGGAGGCAATCGAATAAATATTTTCTAATGAATATCGTACTTTTACGATTTTTTGCGATTTTTAGTGCGATATTTTCGTGACATTTGAGCCGAAACTGACCAAACGGGTGGAGCTACAACGTTCATATTTTACATAAACATTAAGGTCATGATGATGTAGTACCTTTTGAAAGAAAAAGTTAGCCCGAATCCATATAAATAAAGGTTTTAATATGTGTTTTTTGAGGTTGTATAACAATTATCAAGTTACAATAGAAACTTGACAACAATCACCTACAATGCGTTCAGAAAGAATTTGCAAAAGTAAAGAGATCCCACGCAATCTAAAAAATTATAAAAAAAAAGCTCATCCATCAACGCGATTAAAAAGGCGTTCGCGAAGCGGCCTTGTGTAAGCGGAATATATTATAGTAATACATTTTTATTAAGCCAATAAGGGCTTGTGTTTAATGGATGGAGACTTAAAAATTATATTTTTTTCTACTTTACTAGGAAAACGCTTAAGTCCCGCCGCGTTGTTGGATGAGCGTAATTGGTGCATTGAGTTGTTAAGTGTTATGCGGATTTTCTGTTGTACTGTGAAAAAATCATTACTTAGTTGATTTTTTTTTAAAATTAAATTAAATTAAATAAAAAATTAACTTAAATTTTAATTATTTTTAATTATTCTTAATTTTTTGAAAAGAAAAAAATAGGAAAATTTGCGATTTTCATAAGAAATAATTATTCGATTGCGCTCAAATTTCACAGGAATATCTTAACTCATAAAATAAGGGTTCTGTGAAAAAATCATTACGATCGGATAAAGCATGTAGGTGCTATAAGCCAAAGAAATTTGAAAATCAAAAAAATTCCAAAAATTGCGATTTTTAAAAGAAATTTATCTTTCGATAAAGCTCAAAATTCACACGAATATATCAATTCATAAAATAAAGGTTGTGTAAAAAAATTATTACAATCGGACAAAGCATGCAGGTGTTATAAATCGAAAAAAATCGTAAAATTGCGATTTTCATGAGAAATAATTTTTTGATCGATTTTTCCCCCCGTGCAGTTCTTCGTTCAGAGATTTCATAGACCTCCATAAAATTTCGTCGCAATTGGAGTATTGGTTTAGCCGGAATCGTGTTCACAGACACACAAAAATACAAAAAAAAAAAGAAAGAAAAAAAAAAAAAAAACATTCCGGATTTTTTTCTCCAGTGTAGTGAAATGGAATCTTCGCTTCGCTCGCTACGCTCGCTACGCTCATCCAACAAGGGATATGGAAAAAGATGTCATGGATGATTTTTTCTTGGCTGTTATCCTTCTAGGTTCAGAGGCAGAAAACTGACGCAATGATGTATAGAATTGAAA
This sequence comes from Sweltsa coloradensis, assembly GCA_024449915.1. Lineage (NCBI taxonomy): Eukaryota > Metazoa > Arthropoda > Insecta > Plecoptera > Chloroperlidae > Sweltsa > Sweltsa coloradensis. Next base: position 15,307 of record JAMZAV010006307.1, read on the forward strand.
TTTTTCAAACTGTATGTTACCCGTTAATACGAAGTTTCTCGGGGATTGTTTTCCTTGCGTGCTCTAATAGTACGTTTTTAGAGTTTTTAGATCCGAGTCATTTAGATAAACATACTTGTTTAGTTTGGGGATTGGAGGAGGAAAAGATGGATCCTGGTTATATTATACAACTAAAAGTGTAGTAAATATAATGACATGTTTCGTTAAATACATGTTGAAACATGAGACTTTATAATGCAAATACCTGTTAATAAGATCAGAATAAAAATATTTTTAATGGGGAGATAACCAATACATATTGTAGGTCATAGCACCCTTCTAGAGCTCCTCATCAAATGTTACATTGCTACACTTATGACTTATATTATTATCAGAATTGTACTTTATTTATACATGTGCATGTTTATGTGGTATTTCTACCGTAAAACCGGATTGTTTTAGTATCTATCATTTAGTAATGATCATGAATTATTTGTTCTTCTTCACTTTATATTTTGAAAAAAATTGTTGAAGGTCACGTAAATGTTATTATTAATTGATTCCTACCCATATGTTATTTTTCCTTAATATCATCAGCAATTTATTACATCATAACATATAAAACAGTAAAGTACGAACAAAAACATCGTTTGCACAGAATTGATCAAACCATCATCATTAACTTAATACATTTTTCGGATTTGTGTGATTTAAGTAGACTAGGAAAACGCTAAAGTCCCGTCGCGTTGTTGAGCGAGCATCGGTACGTGCAACACGACCCGAGTACGACATTCCCATTATGTTACAAACCAATAAGTCTTTAAGGTCTTTACCGATTTAGCTGAAAATTTGTAAAATAGGAGAGAATTGATAAAAATCCACCGCCATCTAGAGGACCTTGTCATCATTTCTTTGGGAAAACTATTTTAAACTCTTTGGTAATAACAAATAATAAACTGCTTCCTCGATAGTATTTTGATTACTTTTATGTGGCAGTGCATCTCGTGCGACTTTTCGTTGCCATGGTTACGTTACTTTTGTTAAAATGTAATTTCTACCTACACTACATAAGGTCTTGACCCATTTAGCTGAAAATTTGTAAAATAGGAGAGAATGTTGTAGTAATGTAGACCCTGCAAAATTTCATAACGATCGAAACGTTTTTATTTTTTATTTTATTTTTTATTTTTATAACCTACTATCGGATTTTGTCAAAAAACTATACAGCAACCCGCATAAGTGGTATGTAGAATGTACATGTGTGCAAAATTTCAGGTCGATCAGAGAAACGGTGCGACCTGTACCGAAGCAGTAACAGAAAATCGTATCTGCTTCCAATGCAGAAGGTCCAGGGTTCGATTCCCGTTAAAGTCAGTAGTTTTTAACTTCTGATTTGGACTTAAGTCCATCAGTTCGTGTCTTAGGAGTTTGTAAACGGTGACTTTGGAGCCGTCCTAGCAACGAAGCACATAGTAAATTCAGAGTTGTTCTGAATCGGCCTTGTTGATTCTGGCGTTGATTCGCGGGTGTTCGCACTGTCCATACCACTGATTGCTATATTTCCTATTAAAAATATCGATCTTTGGTTGGTTATCGCTCACTCGTCGATTGCGTCGGGGCCTACAGGGTTGACTTGGTCGCTTTGATTTAAAGTCCTCCACTGAAAATCAGTTATATAACTGAGTGGATAGACTCTAAATACAATTTATTTTATTTATTTATTTAAAAAGAAGAAGAAAAAAAAAACAAAACATTTGAGCCATAAGAGTCAAGTGGAGACGCTCGCTACGCTCGCTCAATAAATAAGATACATAGTTTTGTGTTCATTGTGAATCATAACTCTGTTACAAGAACTGTTTTTCAGAATAGGGGACACCATAGGTGTAAAACAACACTCCTAACCTCATTTTCGTTTTCGTTTTTTAGTTCAGTAGTAATATCAAGGAGTTATTGGATGAGCGAAGCGAAGACTTCAATTTCACCGACCCCCCAAAAAATTAAGCTCGGGTGTTTTTTTTTCTTTTTTTTTTCCCTGTCTTTTTGTTCGCTCTCTACCGGGCAAACGGCATATGCGATCTTGATGAAAAATTGACAGGACCTTCGAAATCTCTGAACTTAGACTTGCTACGTTTTTGGGTACAATCGAAGAAATATTTCTCATGAATATCGTACTTTTACGATTTTTTTTTATTTTTAGTGCAATATTTTCGTGACATTTTGGCCGATTCAAGACCAAACGGGTGGGGCTACAACGTTCATATTTCACATGGACATTAAAGTAATTATGATATAGTACATTTTGAAAAAAAGTTGAAAAAGTTAGCCAGAATCTATAGAAATAAAGCTTTTAATAAAAGTTTTTTGATTTTTTGTGCGATATTTTCGTGCCATTTGGGCCGATTGTGACCAAACGGGTGGGGCTACAACGTTCATATTATAATGGACTTTAAGGTTATGGTGATGTAGAACCTTTTGAAAGAAAAAATCGAAAAAGTTAGTCAGAATCCATAGAAATAAAGCTTTTAATATAAGTTTTTTACGATAAATAATACCAATAATTGACAAGAAACAATAGAAACTTGACAACAATCACCTACAATGCGAAGGCAACAAAACAAAGCACTTGCAAAAGTAAAGATATCCCACGCAAACTAAAAACTTTAAAAAGCTCATCCATCAACGCGGCGGGACTTTAGCGTTTTCCTAGTTTATAATAGAATAGGATTTACTTGTTTATGTAAAAAAAATAAAAATAAGTAGTTCATTGGATGAGCGAAGCGAAGACATCAATTTCACAAACCCCAAAAAAATTTATCTCTGGTGTTTTTTTTTTTCTTTTTGTTTTTTTGTTTGTTTGTTTTACTGCTGTTTGTTCGCTCTCTACCGGGAAAACGGCATATCCGATCTTGATGAAAATTTGACAGGACCTTCAAAATCTCTGAACTTAGACTTGCTACGTTTTTGGGTATAATCGAAGAAATATTTCTCATGAATATCGTACTTTTACGATTTTTTTCGATTTTTAGTGCGATATTTTCGTGACATTTGGGCCGATTATGACGAAACGGGTGGGGCTTCAACGTTCATATTTCACAAGGACATTAAGGTAATGGTGATGTATTACTTTCTGAAAGAAAAAGTTGAAAAAGTTAGCCAGAATCTATAGAAATAAAGGTTTTATTTTGAGTTTTTTGAGGTGTTAAATATTAAAACCTTTATTTCTATAGATTCTGGCTAATTTTTTAACTTTTTCTTTCAAAAGTCAATACATCACCCTTACCTTAATGTCCATGTGAAATATGAACGTTGTAGCCCCACCCGTTTGGTCAGAATCCGCCCAAATAGCACGAAAATATAGATTTTAGATCTTTCTCACAGCCTTGTATGAAAACTTCACAGGAGATTTATACCTTACTCACAGCCTTGTTACAAACAATCAAAGATCCAACAGACCTAATGATTGCTTTGTATGGGCCGTGTTAATAATATGTTTTTATTATTTTAAATTAATGTAAACATTTCATAATGAAAAAGCTCATCCATCAACGCGACTAAAAATAGCGTTTGCGAACTTCCTAGTTTAATAACATACGTATTAACGAATTCAGTGTATTTAGTCAAACAGGTTGCTCTGGGGTGCAGACTAGCACTAAAAGGGATGAAAACTGTTGTACGAATAACCCATCGTTGAGGCAAGCTGCCAAACTACAAGATTCTAACTTCGACAGTGATGTAGAATGGAAAAGGATGTGGACGGAATTCTCACCAAACTCACTAATTGTAGACCCAACTACCCCCGTACCAGGCTTTGACCTGCCCAGACACCTGTGGACCAGACTAAACCGCATAAGAACCAATCATGGTCGCGCGATACCATCCAGCGCCTGTGACTGTGGCGAACCTCGTCAGACCATCTACCACATTGTGAGGGAATGCCGCCTACGCTCGTACCAGGGCGACTGGTCCGAGATCCATGGAGCAACACCTGACGCGTTGGCCTGGCTGGCTGACTTAGATTTATGTTTATGACTTATAATTTTAACGACTTTTGTTTTACATCCTTGACATTGTTGAATTTTTAAGCTGTTGCTTCCATACGCTAAATAAATAATAAAAATAATAATAATTATTATTATTATTATTATTATTATTATTATTATTATTATTATTATAATAAATAATAATTATTATTATTATATAATATATATATATATATATATGTTCTGTTGTAGGCTTTCGTGATTCATGGTTTATGTTATGTTTCACTTTACGGAAATAATCACGCTATATTGAATGTTTAAAACGAATATTTTAAACTTAAGTTTGTTTATATTTTTATTGTGTTGCTGATGTTTTGTTTTTATTGTTTTATACCAACTCTTCTTGAAAATGGAAGCCTAGTCTTCTGAAACGTTGAAGTTTTAATTAAATATTTGTTTTTAACATTCAAAATAGATGATTATTTCCGTAAAGTGTAACATAACATATATATATTAATTATTATTATATATATAATAATAATAATAATTATTATTGGATGAGCGTAGCGAGCGAAGCGAAGACTTCAATTTCACTGACCCCTCAAAAAATTTAGCTTCAATGTTTTTTGTTTTGTTTTGTTTTGTTTTTTAATGTCTGTTCGCACGATTCCGGACAAACGGCATAAGCGATCTTGATGAAAATTGAAGGGGACCTTCGAAATCTCTGAACTTAGACGTGCCACGTTTTTGGGTACAATCGAAGAAATATTTCTCATGAATATCGCACTTTTACGATTTTTTTCGATTTTAAGTGCGATATTTTCGTGACATTTGGCCCGATTCTGACCAAACGGGTGGGGCTACAAAGTTCATATTTTACATGGACATTAAGGTTATGGTGATGTAGTACCTTTTGAAAGAAAAAGTTGAAAAAATTAGTCGGAATCCATAGAATAAAGGTTTTGATATGAGTTTTTTTTAGGTTTATAAATTAAGAAGTAACATTAGAAGCTCGACAACAATCGCCTACAATGCATTCACAAAGCACTTGCAAAGGAAAAGTGGTCCCACGCAAACTAAAAACTTACAAAAACGCTCATCCAACAACGCGACTAAAAAAGCGTTTGCTGCGAAGCTTCCTAGTTGGATGAGCGAAGCGAAGACTTCAATTTCACTGACCCCCCAAAAATTTAGCTCGGGTGCTTTTTTTGTCTGTTCGCTCTCTACCGGGCAAACGGCATATGCAATCTCGATTAAAATTAGAGGACCTTCGAAATCTCTGAACGTAGACCTGCCACGTTTTTTGTACAATCAAAGAAATATTTCTCATGAATATCGTACTTTTCAATTTTTTGATTTTTAGTGCGATATTTTCGTGACATTTGGGCTGATTCTGACCAAACAGGTAGGGCTACAACGTTCATATTTTACATAAACGTGAAGGTAATGGTGATGCAATGCATTTTGAAAGAACAAATTGAAAAAGTTAGCCAGAATCTACAGAAATAATGGTTTTAATATACGTTTTTTTAGGTTTACAATAATAATTAACAAATAACTATATACCTAAACTTGACAACAATCATCTTCAATGCGTACAAAAAGCACTAACAAAAGAAAAGACATCCCACGCAAACTAAAAACTTAAAAAAAGCTCATCCATCAACGCGACTAAAAAGAGCGTTTGCAAAGCTTCCTAGTTGGATGAGCAAAGCGAAGACTTCAATTTCACTGACCCCCCAAAAAATTAGCTCCGGTGTTTTTTTGTTTGTTTTGTTTGTCTTCTGTCTTTTGTTTTGTTTTTTTGTTTGTTTGGTACCTCTCTACCGGGCAAACGGCATATGCGATCTTGATGAAAGTTGGATGGGACCTTTGAAATCTCTGAACTTAGACCTGACACGTTTTTGGGTACAATCGAAGAAAATTTTCTCATTAATATCGTACTTTTACGTTTTTTTCCTATTTTTAGTGAGATATTTTCGTGACACTGATTCTGACCAAACGGGTGGGGCTCCGGCTACAACGTTCATTTTTCACATCGACATTAAGGTTATGGTGATGTAGTACCTTTAGAAAGAAAAAGTTGAAAAAGTTAGTTAGAATCCATAGAAATAAAGGTTTTAATATAAATTTTGTGAGGTTTATTGGATGAGCGAAGCGATGACTTCAATTTGACTTTGTGTTTTTTTGTTTGTTTTTCACTTACGTAACCCCAAGAAAAATTGCTCGGTTGTTTTGTTTTTGTAAGTTTTTTTTGTCTGTTTGTTCGCTCTCTACCGGGCTTGATGCGGGATCTTGATGAAAATTGGAGGGGACCTTCGAAATCTCTGAACTTAGAGCTGTATTGTTTTTGGGTACAATCGAAGAAATATTCCTCATGAATATCGTATTTTTACGATTTTTTTCGATTTTTAGAGCGATATTTTCGCGATAGTTGGCAAACGGCTACTCTGATATTGATGAAACTTTATATAAACGTTTCAAAACACTGAAATCATCTATGTTATAATTTTTTAGACATTTGAAAAAAACATTCTTAAAGAAATCGTACTTCTACGATTTTTTCTCCAGTTTTAATACGATATTTTCCTGATATTTGGTCCGATTTTGACCAAACGGGTGGGGCTACAACGTTCATATTTCACATTGACATAAAGATTATGGAGATGTAGTGCCTCTTGAGATGAAAAAGTTGAAAAAGTTGGTCAAAATACATAGAAATAAAGGTTTTTATATAAGCCTTTTAAAGGTGTATAATTGGATGAGCGAAGCGAAGACTTCAATTTCACCGACCCCCCAAAAAATTTAGCTCGGGTGTTTTTTTGTTTGTTTTTTTGTTTTTTTGTTTTTTTGTTTGTTTTTCTGTCTGTTTGTTCGCTCTCTACCGGGCAAACGGCATATGCGATCTGGATGAAAATTTGACAGGACCTTCGAAATCTCTGAACTTAGACTTGCCACGTTTTTGGGTACAATCGAAGAAATATTTCTCATAATATCGTACTTTTACGATTTTTTTCGATTTTTTGGGCGATATTTTCGTGCCATTTGGGCCGATTCTGACCAAACGGGTGAAGCTAAAACGTTCATATTATACATGGACATTAAGGTTATGGTGATTTAGTACATTTTGAAAGAAAAAGTTGAAAAAGTTAGCCAGAATCTATAGAAATAAAGCTTTTAATATAAGATTTTTGGTTTTTTGTACGATATTTTCGTGCCATTTGGGCCAATTCTGACCAAACGGGTGAGGCTTAAACGTTCATATTATACATGGACATTAAGGTTATGGTGATGTAGTACCTTTTGAAAGAAAAAGTTGAAAAAGTAGCCAGAATCCATAGAAATAAAGCTTTTAATATAAGTTTTTTACGGTAAATAATACAATTGACAAGAAACAAAAGAAACTTGATAACATTCACCTACAATGCGTAGGCAGCAAATCAAAGCACTTGCAAAAGTAAAGATATCCCAAGCAAACTTTAAACTTTAAAAAGCTCATCCATCAACGCGGCGGGACTTTAGCGTTTTCCTAGTGAATAAGTAATATCAAGTAACTATAGAAAAAGTAAGGAGATTCCACATAAAAACGTAATCATTGGACAGAAGTATTCCAAAAAAGCTCATCCATCAATGCGACTGGAAAAAGCGTTCACGAAGCGGCCTAGTGTAAAAAATTAAAATCGGCTTCAATCTGCTTTTGTTTCATTCATGTTCAAAACGCTAAAGTCCCGTCGTGTTGATGGATGAGCTTTTTTGTAAGTTTTTAGATTGCGTGGGATATATTTACTTATCAAGTGCCTTTGGAACGCGTTGTTGTTAATTGTTGTCAAGTTTCTATTGTTACTTGTAAATTGTCATTATAATCCTTTAAAAAAACTCATATTAAAACCTCTATTCAATGGAGTCTGACTAACTTTTTAACTTTTTCTTTCAAAAGGCAATACAACACCATTACCTAAATGTCCATGTGAAATATGAACGTTGTAGCCCAACCCGTTTAGTCAGAATCGGCCAAATGTCACGAAAATTCCGCACTAAAAATCGAAAAAAATCGTAAAAGTACGATATTCATGAGAAATATTTCTTCGATTGTACCCAAAAACGTAGCAAGTCTAAGTTCAGAGATTTCGAAGGTCCCCTCCAATTTTCATCCAGATCGCATATGTCGTTTGCCTGGTAAAGAGCGAACAAACAGACAGAAAAAAAAAAAAAAAACATAAAAAAACAAAAAAAAAAACAAAAAAAACAACCGAAATAATTTTTTTGGGGGTCGGTGAAATTGAGGTCTTCGCTTCGCTCATCCAATTATAGATACCCCACACAGCACAAACCAATCATAAATAGGTATTTTGTGTTTTGAAACTGTACACTAATATACGCTCAAACACGGAAAATATGCTTTCCAAAAATACACCCCTTCTTGGTAATCGGTATAATTGGATGAGCGAAGCGAAGACTTCAATTTCACCGACCCCACAAAAAATTTAGCTCGGGTGTTTTTTTTTTTTTGTGTTTTTTGTTTTTTGTTTTTTGTTTGTTTGTTTTTTTTTCGTCTGTTTGTTCGCTCTCTACCAGGCAAACGGCATATGCGATCTTGATGAAAATTTGACACGACCTTCGTTTTCTCTGAACTTAGACTTGCCACGTTTTTGGGTACAATCGAAGAATTATTTCTCATGAATATCGTACTTTTACGATTTTTTTCGATTTTTAGTGCGATATTTTCGTGACATTTGGGCCGATTCTGACCAAACGGGTACAGCTACAACGTTCATATTTCACATGGACATTAAGATAATGGTGATGTATTGCTTTCTGAAAGAAAAAGTTGAAAAGTTAGCTAGAATCTATAGAAATAAAGCTTTTAATATAAGTTTTTTGACTTTTTGTGCGATATTTTCGTGCCATTTGGGCCAATTCTGACCAAACGGGTGGTGCTACAACGTTCATATTATACATGGAGATTAAGGTTATGGTGATGTAGTACCTTTTGAAAGAAAAAGTTGAAAAAATTAGCCAGAATCCATAGAAATATAGCTTTTAATGTAAGATTTAAACGTTAAATAATAACAAATAAACAAGAAACAATAGAAAATTGACAACAATCACCTACATTGCGTAGGCAGAAAAACAAAGCACTTGCAAAAGTAAAGATATCCCACGCAAACTAAAAACTTAAAAAAAGCTCATCCTTCAACGCGGCGGGACTTTAGCGTTTTCCTAGTATCGTTGGGTGTCTAGACACCCAACGATAATATATTGATCAAACTACTTGCCCAAATTACAGAAATAAATTGTTAAGGATTTACAGAAAAGCTTGTCAAGTAAGTCAATGAGGGCCAATATTTTTTAGATTAAATTCCTTCAAGGTCACGGGGCATAAAGATCGTTCACATGTTTTTTTCTTATGCGAGATTTTTGCCGATGGGGCCTATTTGGGAAATTTTCAAGTTTGGCGATTTTATCAGGTAAGGGAGACCAAATATTTGTTTTTTTTCTTTGTAAATTCGTATTTAGTTAGGCTAAACTAGGAAAACGCTAAAGTCCCGCCGCGTTGATGGATGAGCTTTTTAAAGTTTTTAGTTTGCGTGGGATATCTTTACTTTTGCAAGTGCTTTGTTTTGCTGCCTACGCATTGTAGGTGATTGTTGTCAAGTATCTATTGTTAGCTGTCAATTGGTATTATTTACCGTAAAAATTTTATATTAAAAGCTTTATTTCTATGGATTCTGGCTAATTTTTAAATTTTTTCTATCAAAAGGTACTACATCACCATCCTTAATGTCCATGTATAATATGAACGTTGTAGCCCCACCTGTTTGGTCAGAATTGGGCCAAATGGCACGAAAATATCGCACAAAAAATCAAAAAACTTATATTAAATGCTCTATTTCTATAGATTCTGGCTTACTTTATCAACTTTTACTTTCAGAAAGTAATACATCACCTTTACCTTAATGTCCATGTAAAATATGAACGTTGTAGCCGCACCCGTTTGGTCAGAATCGGCCCAAATGTCACGAAAATATCGCACTAAAAATCGAAAAAAATCGTAAAAGTACGATATTCATGAGAAATATTTCTTCGATTGTACCCAAAAACGTAGCAAGTCTAAGTTTAGAGATTTTAAAGGTCCTTTCCAATTATCATCAAGATCTTATATACCGTTTGCCCGGTAGAGAGCGATTAAACAGACTGAAAAACAAAAAAAACAAACAAAAAAAAAAACGAAAAAAAAAAACACCCGAGCTAAATTTTTTGGGGGTAGGTGAAATTGAAGTCTTCGCTTCGCTCATCCAATTAAATACATGATGCTAGTTTTGCGGGTGAATACCCCTTTATGTAGAAGACGCTAGTGTTGGTGGAGGTGCCGGGTTGAATAATTTATTTATTTTAGTAACCAATCAACAACAGAGCAAGATCCACACTTTGTGATGTAGCCACTGGATTATAAATAAAATACGAGATAACAAATTGATAGTTATAAAATTAATTACTATCTTAATAGATCAACTAAGCTGAAAAAAGCGCATGAATATACCTAACAAAATACAACTAACAGTTTTTACAATTGAGAAAAAACCTTTATAACAGTGGAAAGCAACATGGAAAATAAATTCCAAAACAAATTGATTAGATTTAACTATATATAAAATATACTTTAGATTAGTCTTTATTGGATGAGCGAAGCGAAGACTTCAATTTCACGGACCCCCCAAAACATTTAGCTCGGGTGTTTTTTTTTTGTTTTTTTTTCTTTTGTCTGTTTCGTTCTCTCTACCGGGCAAACGGCATATCCGATATTCATGAAAATTTGAGGGGACCTTCGAAATCTCTGAACTTAGAAGTGTATTGTTTTTGGGCACAATCGAAGAAATATTTCTCATGAATATCGTACTTTTACGATTTTTTTCGATTTTTAGTGCGATATTTTCGTGCCATTTGGGCCGATTCTGAGCAAACGGGTGGGGCTACAACGGTCATATTATACATGGACATAAAGGTTATGGTGATGTAGTACCTTATGAAACAAAAATTTGAAAAAGTTAGCCAGAATCCATAGAAATAAAGCTTTCAATATAAGTTTTTTACGGTTTAGAGCGATATTTTCGTGCCATTTGGGCCTATTCTGACCAAACGGGTGGGGCTACAACGGTCATATTATACATGGACATTAAAATTATGGTGATGTAGTACCTTTTGAAAGAAAAAGTTGAAAAAGTTAGCCAGAATCTATAGAAATAAAGCTTTTAATATAAGTTTTTTACGGTTTAGTGCGATATTTTCGTGCCATTTGGGCCGATTGTGACCAAACGGGTGGGGCTACAACGTTCATATTAAACATGGACATTAAGGTTATGGTGATGTAGTACCTTTTGAAACAAAAAAATCAAAAAGTTAGCCAGAATCCATAGAAATAAAGCTTTTAATATAAGTTTTTTACGGTAAATAATACCAAGTGACAAGAAACAATAGAAACTTGACAACAATCACCTACAATGCATAGGCAGCAAAGCAAAGCACTTGCAAAAGTAAAGATATCCCACGCAAACCAAAAACTTAAAAAAGCTCATCCATCAACGCGGCGGGACTTTAGCGTTTTTCTAGTGCTATGTCATGACGGTTGGGTGGGCTCAGGTCAATGTTATTTGTGCTTAGAGTATCGTACTCCAAACGTCGCAATTTAAAGTTCGAGTTGGAGTTTATCCTTGTAATTTGTACCAGTTTGCATGTTCTTTGTCAGACCAACTTCTGAGCGAGATAGTGCAACTTCCATGACCAGAACGTGTCATTATTTTAAGTCGTTTTGTTGGCAACTAGTGTTTGATTTAGTTCTAGTTTCAAACTAATAGGATGTTGAAACTAAAATGAGTTTCGTGCGCCTTGTGGTTTTAGCTTGAGGGGTCGATAGCTTCCCAATGCTATTGTACCTGATGCACGACCTATATGATGAATAATGACATTCATGATATTATGATTTATCATTTATGATTTGCTTGTTAGGAATGCTCCACTTACCTCTTAAATAAATATTAAATCGTCAAACTAAAGTTAAAAGTTTTCAGGTATAAAATTGTGGTCAACTGACGGTCTAAGATTTTGATTTAAGTCTATTTAAAAAATAACAAAAATGGTCTTCACGTGGCTTAATTATTTAATTATAATGTTTAACATTCATTTGGAGTTAAAAGGTTATCTACAATACCCATACAAATCATAACAAAACAAAACAAGTCCAAATAAATGTTAAATCGTGTTAACCAGTTTAAGAACAATGTCTTTTAAAAGATTTAATTCTTGTTCAAAATATGATAAAGTTTTTTAATTATCGATTTATTTTCTATAAAATAAAATTTAAATACATTTATTATTTATTACCTCTTTAATTTTTGTGGCAACAATTGAAAAGAACAAACGTCACACAAGTGCAGTTTACCAACACCTTAAAATACTAGTTGACAAACATTTACAATATATAAGTAAGTAATAAATCTAAGCTTAATGACGCGGAAAGTAACTATTGTAAAAACACACGTAAGACCTCTGCTGAGGATGAGCCAGGAAGTGTGGTGCAAAAATTCACAATTTAAAGTGTGTTTTGACCTTCGTTACTTTGTTTTATGTGCGTTGTTCACTTTTTCAATAATTTCAATGCAATGTTGTTTAATGTACCTACACAGTTTTGCAAATGTAGGTTCCTGAGAGCAGTTTATTCATAGTTTCGTTACTGCAATATAACAATAAAAATCATATAGTACCTTAATATACATTTCACATAAGTTGAAAACACATCATACATAAGACATTATAAAACTTTTCCATACATTACAATAATAACTATTTCAGTCACATTCCTACGTATGGAAATTCAGATTAAAAAAAATCAATACATTCAGTTATATAATGAATTTACTTTCTTTGATGCTGTTTGGTAGCCTTTTACACAATTTAATTTAGTTAATAAAAATTGATTTTCGGTTACCAGTCTTATTTTGTGATTTTAAATGTAATGTAACAATTCGATTAATAAAGAGCATGTCATAGTCAAAGTCTAGATACAGTGTTTCATTGAAATCCATACCACTTGACATCATTTTTTCATTTCTATTTTATTCATAGGAACCCCTATCAAACTGCTATTGTTTTAGCAAGCGTAAACAACAAATAATTGTCCATAATGAATGTTTTTATTTACATAGTTCTTATATTTATCAGGCTGGATTTGTTTGGTACACGAATATCACTATCTTTTACTTTGGTTTACTTTTACTTTGGTTTACTGTTCCCACTGAAAATCGGTTGTGTGACTGAGTGGGTAGACTCTAATACGGATTTATTATTTTATTTCTACCAAACACCGTACAAGGTCAGCCAGCTCAGGAATGTCATAACTTATACATTCGGCGCAATCCTGCAGATTATTTGATAAGGAATCTTTTTTAAAAGTTGTTACAAATCTGACCCAACGTTTGATACTTGAAACTTTTTACATGAAAGATTCCATTGTCGCAAGCATTTTGTAGGCTGATTCAGCAACCTGCAATAAGAATAATGTTGAGTTAGGGTATGGTTTGTGTAAATAATTTGTAAAATAAACTATGTAGCAAAGATTGTCCGAAGTAAATTAAAATCAATATTCGATCGTTTTAAAAATGTTGGTGAAGGATAACATCTGTTTTTAAATATCGTTAAAGAAACAAAAAAATACGTAACAGTTGTTTTTCGTTTGATAAAGTAGAGTAAAAGTAAAGCTTATTTTAATACAAATTATATCATAATAATATACATTCTAACAAAAAAATGTCTAATTATAATTATATTAAAGTACCACTCGCCACTCGCAATGATATACTCACGTCAGCAAAGTTTCTCAGTGAGAGAGGGTTGAGAGCAGTGGGTGTGACTTGAACAGGCACATTGGCTCGACTCATCATGATTAACATGGATAACTTGAAGGGCTTAGAAGCTTCATACCAATCACACTCGTACACAGCCTGGGACACTGCTGAGCTCTGAAACATGGTACATCCAGCGCTTGTAGGTTTAGAGACACCTTGTGCGCAAGCATCAGAACTGTTATATCGGAATAACTTAAAATATATTGTTATATTATGTAGACTGCCCACGTTCACCAGTGACTGTAGTTAGAAGTGCAGACAAGCAGTTCTGCAATCACTTTCAAGACAATGTACATACATCAAACTTTAAAAAATAAAAAAAATAAAATTGTAAGTAAGCATACAATATGTGTTATTGTTGCTAAAGAAATAAAACGCATTTTGAATTGAATTAATTCGAATTACTGCCGTCATCGTGGCTGGTCCGAAGCATGTAACACTAGGAAGACGCGGGCTTAAGCCATGGATTTTTTGTAATTGTCATTCACACTCATCCACCGCCAATCATAGTCTCGAATAGCAATATTGCAATAAAAAATATAGACGTTAGTCTGTACTCTTTACCCACACGACAGTATTATTGACACAATTATGTTTTTGAAACAAGACCAATAAGTTTTCTTACCCCATGAGTGATGAGATCGAAGAGGAAATTGTACATAAAGTAGATGGAGAAGAGCTGGGTGCACACAAACGTACACATTATCTCCTTGAATGTGATCTCAGATGCCTGAAAGTCAAATGCGAATTTCACGTTTATAACATAACAAGTATAATTGATGCACAATCACTTAACATTTTAACCACAATATGCGTATGAATTTTGCACATAACATTGTCAATTAACATTTCTTAATATTTGTTAAAAATGAAATTATTCAGGGCTACTCAAAATATATTTATTAACACATAATGTACTGCGAACGCGAAATATATCCTTAATAACAAAACCACCGTTTTACACAAATAATTCTATTAAAATATCAATGTTTAGGATCAAAATGAAAGTAATATTATGATTATAGTTTTAATTTTAACACGGCTCCAAATGACCTAAACTTACAGTTTTAAGAAGTAAAGCAGTAATGCCAAACGAAATCAAGTTGATGAAATAGAGTGTCATCAGGTTTGAGTTCAAACACGAACCCCAATGATTTGACAAGCTGGAAAAAAACATTATATATTAAACTAGTATATTGAAATAGATTTTTCCTTGCAATTTATCTGGTACACAATAACCAATACTACAGTACATGGATGGTGTAATTAAGACCAGGCTAACTTAATAGTGGCCTATTTTAAACGATCAAAGTACAGTGAAGATCACAGAAATTTTATATTATAGACAGAAATTAAAAAGTGACTACACCGGGGATCGAACCCGGGACCTTAGCTTACCGGGCTATGCTCTTACCAACTGAGCTATGCGGCCACCAATTTAAAACTCTACTCTCTCGTCTAAATTAGATAGTTTTAAATTGGTGGCCGCATAGCTCAGATGGTAAGAGCATAGCCCGGTAAGCTAAGGTCCCGGGTTCGATCCCCGGTGTAGTTACTTTTATAATTTATGTCTAAAGTACTAATATATATATATATATATATATATATATATATATATATATATATTATAATCCAGCAGAATGACTAGAAGTCATACTGCAGCTCTTGAAAAGTATGAGACTGAGCCGCCTGTGGTACCAAGACATGAAGACAGCGATAGGCCTGCTAGAATGGTCACAAGAAGTCACACTCACAATGCAACCAAGTGATTTGATTTTAGGTTCACTGCAATTGGATCTTTGTAATTTTCTATGTTTGCAAGGTAGTGTGTTTTTTGTTTCTATTTGTTTATTTTTATAATGCTGTTGTTGTTTTATTGAATTTTTGTTTTTAACCTTCCCTTGAAAATGGAAACATAGTTTTTCTGAAACGTTGGGATTAAAGTTATTTTTTATAATACTGTGCGTGATTATTTACCGTAAAGATACTTAAAACATATATATATATATATATATATATATATATATATATATATATATATATATATATATATGTATTAATTCAATAAGTGACACTTGCTGACTTATAAAAGACTTATGAATTCGCATTGAAAAGTACTTTCCAAATACACATAAGTAGATATTAATAACACCAAACCTTATTAAATCCTGGTGAAGCTTAGCGAATCTGGCCTGTTGGAACAACATCTCGGCGTCGAGTTCCTGGTCTAAAATCTCTTCAAGTTCTTCAACTTTCTGACTCTTAGTATCAACTCTTGCCCTGCGAATCACTTTGTTTCGCTCTTTTCGTTCCACATTCATGCCATGAACTTTAAACATGTTATAAGCCAGACTGTCCCTGTCTTCTGCACCCCCTGGCATGTTTATTGCAATGCTTAATCCGGATGGGGAGATGTTGTCACCTCTTCTGTTGTTATCAGCTCCTGATACATCATATCGCGGACGTACAACCAGCCGGCTAGCAACATTGCCAGCCGGTATTCTCCGAAACATCACATCTTCACCAGGAACCAAACGTTGGCGCTGTCTCCTTCGCTCTCTGATTCTTCTGATTGCAATCTTTCGGATATTCCGAATCTTATGACAGAGATTATCGAAATGTACTTTTAAGTAACAACACTCAAATACTCCAAATATGCCCAATGTATTTGAAAGAAAGAATAAAAGAATAGTTTCCAACGTCCACCCAAACATTACTATCTCATATATGGGTGACGCATATACATCAAACGGGAACCAGCCACTGGAAGAAAACACAAAATTACAATTAACCCATACCAATATGAAATGACTATGACAATTTAAAACATTCAATGTCGATATTGAGGTCAAATCTCTAACAATAAGGAAAACGAAAAACCATCCCCATTGCCTTGCATTGCCCCCCCCCCCCCCCCCCAATGTAACGCAAGCATAATTTTCAAAATTTTCTGTAGTATTGTAAATATGTTTTAATAGTTAAATAAATAATCATTTTTCATAAAATGATACGAATACGAAACATATTAGGCACATCGATCAATTGACTTGGTAATATTCAGTATGTATGTTGTGGTTCAAAGCTGAGAATGTGTCAAGTTTTATTTAATTCTAAATTAATCAGTGTTCAACTTACTTTGTGTATAATTTTCGTTGTGGAACTAAACTGAAAACTGCATACGATATTAAACCAAGTGAAAAAAATGGCATCACACATCTCATATTCATTTGGTTACACCACTTATCCCAAGACTCCAATTTTCTTAGTTTATTCTTAGGGTCTGCCTCATCCATCCTCTCGTCTTCGTTAATAAGATGCTTAAGTCGGACAATCGCAGACTTGAAGTTTTCTCGGCCGAAGAACGTAGTTTGAAGTGACATGAACGTCATGCAGCAGAGCATAAGAGCAAAGACGCTCTCGGAGATAAGACTTTTGTTGTCAAAGTGAAGATAAATATGCACGGGTAAAATTACGAGGATCTGAGAGGACACTGCAACGAGAGTGCCCCAAGGATAGGCGTTGCGAATGAAGTTAATCGCCCAAAGAATATAGCGGTTGCTGACTATCAGCTCCGCCAGTGTGAGGCCGAAGTATTGTTCGTAAAACTCCACGCCGGGGTTGGGAACGTTTGGCAACAGACCTAGAAAAGAAGTATTTTATATTTATTTAATTATAATAATAATAGCTTTTATTTGATCCGCAACATTAATTAATTAAATGTGTCACGAGAATAGCAGAAAAGAGCAGAGCTCCAAACACACTTGGTAACTGCCAACCTTATAACAATAAATATATTGAATCATGCTGTCATGAATCAGTGAAAAGTTGCTAGAATTATTTTGTAATGTGAAAACTTGTGTGATTAGTGCAGATTTAAAAGTGTCTCATGAGCGAATCTCCTTAAGCTCAAAACATGGATGTTCATGTGTATGTAACATATTGTCGTAAACTTCAATAGTTAAACTAGGCCACTAGTACTATTGTTGTTCATCAACTATTATATATATTTTTTATTATTATTATATAATAATTATAAGTGGTGCAACTATGGATGACTTGACAACTACACTAGGAAGCTTCGCAAACGCTTTTTCAGGCGCGTTGTTGGATGAGCGTAATTTTTTAAAAACGAAAAAAAGCGTAAAATTGCGATTTCCATGAGAAATAATTTTTCGATTACGCTCAAATTTCACAAGAATATATTAATTCATAAAATTAAGGTTATGTGAAAAAATAATTACAATCGGATAAAGCATGTGGGTGTTGTAAGTCGAAAAAATAAAAAAAATCGTAAAACTGCGATTTTCATGAGAAACAATTTTTCGATTACGCTAAAATTTCACACGAACATATTAATTCTAAAAATAAAGGTTCTGTGAAACAATCATTACAATCGGATAAAGCATGTAGGTGTTATAAGTCGAAGAAATGTTTTAAAAATCGAAAAAAATCGTAAAATTGCGATTTTTATGAGAAATAATTTTTCGATTGCGCTCAAAAACGTGGCAGTTCTAAGTTCAGAGATTTCGAAGGCCTCCAGACAATTTTATCTCAATTGGAGTATCGGTTTAGCCGGAATCGTGTTAACAAACACACAAAAATACAAAAAAAAGAAAGAAAAAAAAAACATCCCCGTTTTTTGTCTCCAGTGTAGTGAAATGGAATCTTCGCTTCGCTCGCTACGCTCATCCAATCAGATATTGATTGACACCAAAGAAGTTACTTTAAGGACAAGAGGCTTTGGCGGCCATTTTTAAATGGCGTCTAAATTGTAAAAGATTATCAAAAGGTCGATGGAACCGTGGTATGTGGTGCCATTTCAAATTCAATATTTCAGGTTATATTTATCGATTATAAAAATGAAGAACTCATTAAAAAATATACACATTTGTCTACGAATAGAACACTAAAAATAATTTTAATAATCGTTTGGACTTAGACTATATAGACAAAACCATAACTACGATGACGAGGAGGTTACAGTAAAAGTTTGTATTACAAAACGTTACATAATAATAGACGTTTTCGTTCAAATGGTAAATAGTCAATATATTTTTGTAACTTTACTATTATTACCTTTGAAAAGGTACCTTTAAAATTAAAATTCGTCTGATATAAAGATATTATAGATACGAAGGTGAACTAATGCGGCCATCTTGTTTTTGCTATGGACAAAAATTGAGATTCCAACCATCATTGGGTTTATCTATGGTACATAAGAATCGATTGATACAGCGAATGAAATGCTCTAGTAGATGGTCTATGTATTCAAGTGTTTTCTTACCTTGTACATACATGCACTTCATTGTTACATGCATGACGCGCCCCTGAACATATAGGGGCGTGTCAAGGTCATCCAGGGTGTCGTCTTGTACTTTTTCCTCCCCCTTACTGGGGATGATTGTGCGCCTCATCGTGACTGTGTATGACTGTAAGTGCGGCGTATTCCACCACCAGGTTGTACAGTCGGTCGATTGTCACCCAAACTTTGACGAAACAAACTAACTGTATGTAGTTACAGAGAAAGTTGTGAATGCTTTTTGAAAACATAAAAGTAACTTTTAAATCGAGTAATAGAGGTTTAATTCCACAAAAGTATTTAGGGGTACCACATATTTTCCCTTTATCCACATAATGCAACGTATGTTCGATAACACTTTTCTAAATTCGTTTAGACATATAAATAAGGGTTTAAAATGTTGAAGAATTATGTTGGTAACGCTGAAATAGGGGGTTGATTTGGCATCAATGTACGAGATCGGTCCTCGTTTGTTAATCAGATTCTATGACCTACGTTGAATTTATAAACAATTACGTTCATCGAATAAGAGATGTAACATGGAAGCATCCTGGTCGTCTCAGTTTTTGTCAAAGTGAAATGAACTTTGATGATTAGATAACACTCTAGTCTAGTTGAAGAAACTGAATCTTTAAATCATTGAAGTATTTTTGATATACTAAAATCAATTTACTAGTCCATACTACGTATTTAATTCTGTTAAATTGAAAACGTAACGGCAAATATTAATAAATTCGGAAAATAATTCATGAGATTAAACATTGACAAGATATAATCAATATAATTTGCCGTCAAAAATCTATGTAATAAGCAAAAGAATAAAAATTAAACATTGATTACTGAATATTTACCTAATGAAAACAAATTGTTTGTAATACGAATGTACATAATAATATATACATACATTTAAATAATATCATAAACATATTTGTTTATAAATTGTATACACAAGCCACGCTTCCAGAGCCATAATACAATGATAATTAGTTTTGGATAAATCTCATACTGTATGTGGAAAATATATATTATTTTAATAAACTAATCCAAATTTTTATGTTCTATGTACACTCAGCTATACACAGAGAAGTTGAAGTAACTGTAGGCTAACGAAACTTGTAGCATGCTGGATTTTAATCAAAGGGGAGGGTTAGTTGCTCTCAAATAACATGAACCGAATTCGAACACTTCAAAACATTTGTGTTGTGTGTGTCAAAGCGGTTAGTTCAGTTCTAAACTCTTTTCCAGCCTGTCATTATCATTTCATTATTCTCGCCACTTTGTGGTGACAGATCAACACTTGGTTACTTTCTCACCGTTTCGATCGAAAGTTGTATAAACAGAAGGGTCAAGGTAGTTTATAAAAAAAGTTGTATTCCTAAAATATATGTTACTAAATACGCCATATTATTAACCTACAACATTAATTTATTAAATACGCCATATTATTAACCTACAACATTAGCAATAAAATGTTATTAAATGTAAAGGACTTCCCAATGTTATAATATGATTGTAATGAGATCGTGTCATATTGAGTAATAAATTACAAATTAAAATTACTGTATATTGGGGTCCCCTTTTCTTTAATAAACCTACTCATTTCTCTATTTTTCTTTTTTCAATAATGAGAAATCTACAGCAAACATAGAAACTGTTGTGGTTTCACTCAGTCATGAATGAATGAATGAATGAATGAATGAATGAATGAATGAATGAATGAAAGCTTTATTTCCATTAATGCATTTTACAAAGTTGACCCTTAAGATAATAGAACTATATCTTACAGTAGGGTATATGGAAAGTATGTGCTTGCACATTTACAATTTCATATTATAATGCAAGCCTAAGTGATTAAACGAGGGAGCGGAGCGACCGAGTGTCTCCATTCAACTCGAACGGTTCTCATTCTGTGATTCTGTCTGTCTATCTGTCTGTCTGTACGTCGAAAATCAGCCGAACCGCTGAACAGATTGGGCTGAAATTTTAAACAGACATCCGGTACGAAATTATTGAGAACTGCTAACAAAATCAACTAGATCCATTGCGATTTAATCCTACAATAAATAAAAATGTGATTTTTAAAATATCGATAGCATTTGTTTAGTAGCAGCTATCGGGACCACATCTACGTGGCTTGCATGGCCTATTGGTAAGCATTTAGCCTACCACACGGAGGGTTGAGGTTCGATACCCGTTAGCTCGAACTTTTTTTATATTTTTACACCCACATATTATTTTTGAGGGGTGTTAAATGGGAAATAAAACTTAGGTGATTTTGTTTTATCTTGGAAATTTGTTAATGTTTCACGCTAATAAGTTTTGAACACGATTCGCATTTCAAATGTTCAATTTAAATATCTAGGGAAATGCCAAAGTCGTTGTGAAACGAGTGAGTGAGCCATGTGTTGAGTACCGGTATCATTCCTCATACTGGGCTAGATCCTTAGGTATAGGGAGGAAAGGGGATGTTCCCGGGTACTCAACACTTGGCTCACTCACTCACTCGTTTAACAACGACTTTGGCGTTTCCCTAGTTTAGGAGCACTTCAGTTAAGGTTTGGTAATTAAACGAGGGAGCGGAGCGACTGAGTGTCTCCATTCAACTCGAACGGCTCTCATTCTGTGATTCTGTCTGTCTGTCTGTCTGTCTGTCTGTCTGTCTGTCTGTCTGTCTGTCTGTACGTCGAAAATCAGCCGAACCGCTGAACAGATTGGGCTGAAATTTTAAACAGACATCCGGTACGAAATTATTGAGAACTGCTAACAAAATCAGCTAGATCCATTGCGATTCAATCCTACAATAAATAAAAATGTGATTTTTTAAAATATCGATAGCATTTGTTTAGTAGCAGCTAGCGGGACCACATCTACGTGGCTTGCATGGCCTATTGGTTAGCATTTAGCCTACCGCACGGAGGGTTGAGGTTCGATACCCGTTAGCTCGAACTTTTTTATATTTTTACACCCACATATTATTTTTGAGGGGTGTTAAATGGGAAATAAAACTTAGGTGATTTTGTTTTATCTTGGAAATTTGGTAATGTTTCACGCTAATACGTTTTGAACACGATTCACATATCAAATGTTCAATTTAAATAACTAGGGAAACGCCAAAGTCGTTGTTTAACGAGTGAGTGAGCCATGTGTTGAGTACCCGATAACATTCCTCATACTGGGCTAGATCCTTAGGTATAGGGGAGGAATGGGGATGTTCCCGGGTAATCAACACATTGGCTCACTTACTCACTCGTTTAACAACGACTTTGGCGTTTCCCTAGTAAATTAATAGTAATGCAGTTCGTGCAGTCTCAGACTTAACTTTAATGTGGTATGGAGATGTCAGCCTGTGAGCAGATCCAAACGTGTGGTGAAGTTATTCACTGGTTTTGGTGGAGGTGCCGGGTCCAAGGGTATAATATTGATTTTCAACACGAGTTCTGAAACTAACGCATACCTTGTGATTTTAGACTTGTGGGTCGAACGTTCAAATACGTTGACAGTGTTGGCCCGAGCGCTAAACGCTTGGCTCTGATTCGGGAGG
>JAMZAV010006308.1:0-39175 GCA_024449915.1 Sweltsa coloradensis
GCCTTTTGACTCCGCTTTTTTTGACTGTGATGGCACGGCACGCATGGTTAACCTAGTCAGCGGTCAGATACGTACGTGCAAGCATCTCCGACGCTCGTTCGGGTGGCAGACAGCTGGCCTTGCTCCTTATTGCTGTGAGCGGTCGGTGTCGCATGTCAAGTTTCGCGATCTAAGCGCGTAAATGTAAGTTTTCTGACAAGTTCGGTGAAAAGTATCCATCTTTTAAGAAAGTTTGCTTGGTATAGATGAGGCCTAAATGGCTAGGATACTTAAACTGGGAACATGAATAAACATGTTTCAGTGGGGGGAAGGTATAGAAGGACGACAGCTTACCTTGAAAAACGTTAGGTAGGTCGCACAGACACAAAAAGATGAGTAGACAAAGTTGCTGATACGTTTCGACCAACTAGTGGTCTTTATCATGATGATCAGTACGTATCAGCAACTTTGTCTACTCATCTTTTTGTGTCTGTGCGACCTACCTAACGTTTTTCAAGGTAAGCTGTCGTCCTTCTGTACCTTTCCCCCCACTGAAACATGTTTATTCATGTTCCCAGTTAAGCATCTTTAAGAAAGGTAGATATGATGGGAAGCCGAGTGTCTTATATGTAGTTATGGTACTTTCATCTCTATTGCAAACAAAGGAAGTCTAAAGAAGCTCACATAAAAACAACAAAACATGTTAATTGTGTTCAGAGTCCATGCTGTGGCATATTTATTTGTAATGTCCTCTTTTTTGCACCAGCACTTATGGCAACCCTATATTTCCCCCAATATTCAACAGTTTTGTGTTATGACAAGGCTTTGGTTTTACAGATGAGCTCAAGCTGAGGACCCAGGTAAATACCATCATGGAAGAAATGGGGGCGACGCTACACTGCAGCACTCCACCGACAGTGTTGCGGCAACGGGCTACCAACTGCGAGAACAACTTTCTGAGCTCATCGAGTACACACAACTGGAGAAGGAGACTATCCATAGAGAAGTAGATCACAAGAAGGAGGTAGGCTTGATATCGTAAGGTTGGCCATCGATGTTAATAGCAACATCAAAATTGAAATAATCGATTTTTTCTTTGGTCGAAAAAATACTTTCATATCGATAATCGCGCCGAAATGAGAATAAAATCGTGTCAAAAAAATATCCCGCCGATACTCTCACTTTGTAATCATATTACGGTATAATATCGCCATAAAACTTGCTTTCTCGCATTTGCGTCAATTTGAATTGCACTCTGTTTCGGTGCTGGACGGCGGATTAGCCGCCACCTGTGACGTGACGATGACAATGCCCCTCCCATAGTGAAGCGAGAGAGAGAGAGCGCGCGAGAGTCAAGTGCCTTGCCTCAATCGGCGCTGCGTGTTGGCGGTTGGGGGAGGGGAGGGGAGTGGTCCTCCATTGCTAGGCAACAGATACAAGGCCAACAAAATTTTTGTTGTAAAATCGGGATCCGCATTTTATCGACACTTCTTTTGTTCTTGAAGAAACTAAAATTACAAAGAGTCCGACTCATGTACCAATTATACCCTCGTCAAAACGCCGAGACCCACCACTTAAGAGGCCAGTTCAAGGCTGGTCCAAGTCAAATGTCGAGCGAAGGAGTTTAGATTATCGGCGCTGTAACTCGCAGGAGGCGGGATCTAATCTGGTTTCGTAGCTCGGCTGAAGCGAGCGAGGGGAGGTAGGCCTAT
Source organism: Sweltsa coloradensis (assembly GCA_024449915.1). Lineage (NCBI taxonomy): Eukaryota > Metazoa > Arthropoda > Insecta > Plecoptera > Chloroperlidae > Sweltsa > Sweltsa coloradensis. Next base: position 1,692 of record JAMZAV010006308.1, read on the forward strand.
AGCTTGCAATGCATGAATGACTCACTCGCTGACTGGGTTCTAGTTCTGCACAAAATAAACAAAACACTCGCTCTAGCTGCGAGTGCGTTGGAGATCAGCAACATACACAAAAATAATTCCCCCATTTTAGATGACAAGAGGCTCAATCGTCTGAACAAGCTGAGGGCTAAAAAATTGAAATTTCCCCCTGATAACAGTAAAGGCGACCCGGAAAACGAAATCGGTAGCTTGAACCTGAGGGGCGAAAAAACGACCCAAAAAGGCAAAATATAAATAGCCTTGTTCAATTATCTGGTTTAGGCAGCAAGGTATTAAAGCGATATTATTTATTTATTTATTTATTATTTGTTCCGTAACACATTCATTGTTTAAATGTATCACGAGGATGGCAGAAAAGAGCAGAGCTCCAAACACACTTGGTGACTGCCAACCTTTAAACAATAAATATTAGGGGTGTCAACGATTACGATTAAATCGATTCGATTAATCGATTATTATATCGATTTTTTAAAAAAAATAATCGATTTTAAATTTTTGCATTTTTTTAAATTTAGTTTTCAAGATCCGCCGCCTATTACCCGCGAGAAAACGTTCCCGTACGTTACGTTTTCCCGCCAAATACGCCGTGATAACCGCCGATTTAATGTCTTGCTCGCCCGTGAGATACGTTTCCATCAATTTCTAGCACGAGAGATTGTTCCCGATCCACATTTGATTGAAGCGACGTCGCAAAATACATCGTTCGTACCAGCCTTGCCTTGTCATCATGTGCGCATGCGCTGGCCGTGCAAAGTCGGAAGGAGTGGGCGGAGTTAAAGCTGCATTCTGTTTAAGCGTTCCACGCGGCGTAGTTGGCGCGGCAGTCAATAAACACAGTAAACGCACTCAACGCGCCTGAAACGCCGAGCAGTAGTTGCACCTTTACGTAACATGGCGTCTTGAGTGTGATAAAAGTGATTGCTCTGGTTGTGTGTTTCGGCCTAGGCCAAGAGTTTTCGACAACATGGCATCATACAATTGAATTTGATCACGCATTGATCCCCAATTTTTCATCTCGTATGCTTTATCAAAACCCCCCCCTTTCCCTCTTAAATTATGCTCCCGACTGTCTTTTTTCGAGTTTGTTGGGAGTGTAAAAGTCCCCCGGCCACGGCGCCGTTTGCGGCTCAGGGCCTTGCGGGGGGCGTTAAAACAAAACCAAAACCAGACCGAATTTTGAAAGAAACTGGCTACTAAAAACCGCCCATTGTACAAAACTTTTTAAAATCGGTTTTAATAATCGATTATGGAGGTGAAAGTGAATTCGTTTTATCGATTATAAAAAATTTTAAATTTCGTTTGACTCCCTAATAAATATAAAAAAGGTTTAAAAAAAAAATTATTAAAATCATTAGAAAACCCTTTATAAATATAGAAAAAAGAAAAAAAAAAAAAAAATATACACTTCAAATGAATTACTATAAAAAAAATCATAAAAAGAAACTGCGGGAATTAATTTTGGTAATCCCAAAACATGTGGGGCTTTAGGGCAGATTTAAAAAGTCAAATGAGCAAATCCCCTTTAAAAGAGTGCTTTTTTTAACCCGTGGGAATTTACGTAGAGAGAGGAGAGAAATGTTTTTCCGGACTAAAAAGGGCAGAAACTAGCGATTTCCAATCATGTTTTTTGGGAGCCAAAAAACATGCGGGCGAGCTAATGATTCACAGCCCACCCAAGAAAAACCGTTTTTACGCTGTGCCCCTCCCCTGACTGACTGAGGGGGGCCCCCACGCGCAAAAAGACCCCCGAAACAAGTTACATGAGTGAATAATTGTAGCTTTTTTATTTTGTTTCAAACACAATCCTTTGGGGGGGGAATTGCCCTACGGTTTTTATTATACGGGCACGTCTTTAATCTCTCTTTTTCCCAAATAGAAAAATGATTATTTTATTACACATATTTTTGGGAAACCCCTATTAATTTTTTATACTGGAAAAAACAGTAGGAAAATTAAAAAAAAACGAATAAAAACAAAAAATGTAACCTGGGACTGCGTTTGTCTTGAGCGACTAATTTTTTAATTACGACTGGGAAAGGGAAACCCTGGAGACACGTGGAATGGTGGCATCCCTGTCAAGGGGAAGATAAACAGTGGGCCGGGAAATATCAAATTCAATTCATTTTTTTCAAATTTAAAATATGTCCCCTTTTTTCTCGCTTCTTAAAACGCGGTTAATAATCAAACGTACTCAGGCCCCCAGAAAATTTTTAACTTCGTTTAAATGACCAAAAACAAGAAACGTATAAAACAAAAATTTTAAAAAATTAAACGAATACAAATAAATTTGATTCTCAACAATAAAACGTTTCCCGGTCGTTTTTTATGGTGTAGGGGGGGGGTATTTCTGCCCTGGCTGTTTAAAAATAAAAAGATCCTCCCCCATACATTGTAGATAGAATTTTGTGCTGTGGGGTGAATTTTGTGTCCCTATTTGATAGATTTTGGGGTTTTTCCCCTTTCATCCCTTTTTCCCCATAGTAAACCCAAAAACCATTTTTCAGGAGTCAAAATTTTAAAACCCCACAAAACCCTATTTTTTTTACACAAAGCCGTAAAACCCCTTTTTCACCTTTTTTTACTAGCAATACTCCACTTCTACAAAATTTCTTTACCACCTTACCCTTTCCAAACTCAAAAAGTAGGTTAAATAATAAAAAAGTGCACAGTCATTTTAAAACGTATCGTCCCAAAAAACGTAGCTCATATGGGCCAAAATAGGGCCCCAATCTCGATCATAAAATATAATAAAATATGGGGCTACCGGTCGGAGGCAGAAACGCATTTTTCAAACCCCTTTGGGGGGGGGAGCCCCCTTTAGTGCCCCCTGATAACATCGAAATCCCGGCCCCGAAAAATTAAAGTAAATTTTTTGGGGAAGTTAGATAATTGTATAGTGGTTTTTCAACTATTGAACATAGTATTGCTTTAATTTTTTTCCCCAATTTTTTTACCAAAAAAATCAAAAAAATACGACAAATTTTATAAATTTTAAAGTATTTTTTAAAGTATTTTTTTTTTTTTTTTTTTGCAGAAAAGGGGGAAACAATTAAAGTTCTGTACCAAAAAATTTCAAACCCTTTTACAATTATCCCCACTTCTCCCAAAATTTCTAATTTTACCCTTTTCCTTAAACCAAAATCAAACAGTAGGTGAAGATAATAAAAAAGTGCACAGTCCCTTTTTAATTTGTATCAGTCAATAAACCCTAAACTCATATGCCCCATAACCAAGTAAATCAATCATAGATATAGAATAAAATATGCGCTAAACCCCCTCGGGAAAGGGAGAATCGCAAATTTTTTAAACCCCTTTTAAACCTTTTAGTGCTCCCCTGGGTAAATCGAAATGAAATGGCCCGAAAAATTTTGCAATTTTAGGGGAAGTTAGATAATTGTAAGTGTTTGCAACATATTGAAAATAGTATTGGGTAATTTTTTTTTAAAAAATTTTCAAACCCAAAAAAAACAAAAAATACGACAAAATTTTTCGTATTTTTACGTATTTTCCTGTTTTTTTTTTTTTTTTGCGAAAATGGGGGAAACAATTTAAAGTTCTGGGTTTAAAAAATTTTCAAAAAATTTACAATTATTCACCCGAGGGTTCTAGTTCTACAACATAAAAAAAAAACACTCTCTTAGGGGGAGTGCTTTGGAGAAAAGAAAACATCCAAAAAATACTTTTAGCTATATGCCCCCTTTTTAGATGCAAGAGGCTCAATCTCTGAACAAGCTGGGGGCTAAAAAAATGAAATTCCCCCTGAAACATAAAGGCGATCCGGAAAACGAAATCGGTAGCTGAACCTGAGGGGGAAAAAACGACCCAAAAAGGCAAAATTAAAATAGCCTTGTTCAATTATCGGTTTTAGCAGAAAGGTATTAAAGCGATATTATTTATTTTTTTTTTATTTTTTGTTCCGTAACACATTCATGTTTAAATGTTACGAGGAGGGCAAAAAGGCAGGCCCCAAAACCCCTTTGGGACTCCCCAACTTTTAACAAAAAATTAGGGTGTCAACGATTACGTTTAAACGATTCGTTTAATCATTATTAAAAAAAGAAATCGATTTTTTAAAAAAAAATAATCGTTTTTAAATTTTTGCTTTTTTTAAATTTAGTTTTCAAGATCCGCCGCCTTTTCCCCGCGAAAAAAACGTTCCCGACGTTCGTTTTCCCGCCAAAACGCCGTGATAACGCCGTTTTAAGTTTTGCTCGCCCGTGAGTACTTTCCATAAATTTTCTAGCACGAGAGATTGTTCCGATCCACTTTTGTTTGAAGCGACGTGCAAAATAATCGTTCGTACCACCCTTTCCCTTTGTATCATGTGCGCATGCGCTGGCCGTGCAAAGTGGGAAAGGGAGTGGGGGGAGTTAAAGCGCTTTCTTTTTAAGGTTCCACGCGGGTAGTTGGCGCGGCAGTCAATAAACAAGAAAACGCACCAACGCGCCTGAAACGCCGAGCAGTAGTTGCCCCTTTACGAACAGGCGTTTGAGTGTGATAAAGTGATTGTTGGTTGTGTTTCGGCCTGGGCCCAAGATTTTTCGACAACATGGCACATACAAGAATTGATCACAGCATGATGCCAATTTATCTGTTGCTTTATCTACCCGCCCTTCCTTTGATTGCCCCGACTGTCTTCTTCGAGATTTTTGGGTGCCCCAAGTCCCGCCACGGGGCCCATGCGAGCTCATGCCTTGGCGGGCGATTCAAATAACCGAAACAGACCGAAGTTTGAAAGAAATGGCTACTATAACCCACATTGTACAAAAGATTTAAAACGATTAATAACGATTAGGAGGTGAAAATGAATTGATTACGTTATAATAATTTATCGTTTTTCATCCCAATAAATATAATAAAAAATAACAAAATTATTTCAATCTTAGTAAACCATAAAATATAGAAAATAAGTAAATAAAAATACACTTCAATGAATTTCTATAAAAGAACAGTAAAAGAAACTGCGAATTAATTGTAATGCAAAAACATGTGTGCTTAGGGCAGTTTAAAAGAGTTAAAAGCGAATCTCCCTTTAAAGTGCGTTTTAACCCCTGGGGAATTACGTAGAGAGAGGAGAGATGCTTTTCCGGATCAAAAGGCAGTACTAGCGATATTTCCCAAACAGATTTTTTAACAATAAAAAGTGGGCGAGCTATATGATCACAGTCACCCGAGATAGTTTACGCTGTGCACTCGCTGACTGATGAGCGGGTCCCATGCGCAAGACCCGACGAAGTTTCATGAGGAATAATTTTGCTTGTTAGTTTTTTCAAAAACAATCACTTCGCGATTTTCTACGGGATTTTATTTAGCAGTCTTTAATCTCCATTCCCAAAGAATATGATATTTTATTACAATATTATTAGGGGGCACTATTTAAACGTTTATGAAATACGAGTAGGCAATTAATAAAAAAAACGAAAAAAACTAAAAAAATGTAACCTGGGACTGCGTTTGTCTTTAGCGACTAATTTTTTAATTACGACTGAAGGAAAAGTGGAGACACAAGTGGAATGGTGGCATCCATGTCAAGGTGAAGATAAGCAGTGTAGCCCTCCTTTAAAACTAAAAAGACTGGCCCCCGAAAAATGAATTTTGGGAAAATTGAATTTTGCAAAAAATTGAATAGTTTGCAATTTTTTTTAAACAATTTCATAAAAATAAAATAAAAAAAATTTTTCGATTTTTACGTTTTTTTCCTTTTTTTTTTTTTTTTTTTTTGGGGGGGGAAAAATTTGGTTTTTAAAAACTTCCCCAAAAAATTAACATTATCATTTCCCCCAAATTTCAAATTTTTTCCCTTACTTAAAACAGTAGGTGAAGATAATAAACAAGTGCACAGTCTTAATGTATAGTAAAAGTGCTCATATGCACAAGCCCAAAGTATCGTCATAAATAGAATAATTATGCGCTCCCCGGCCGGGACCAATAATTTTTAAACCCTTGCCCCATGTCCCTAAAAACACAAAAATAAAAAAATTTTGTTTTTTTTGGGGAAATTTTAAAAATTTATTTTGAAATATTAATTTCAATTTTTCAAATTTTCAAAAAAAAAATAAAAATTTTAACTTTTTTAAAAATTTTTTCGTTTTTTTCTTTTTTTTTGGGTTTTTTTTTCAAAAAGGGGGAAAAAATTAACTTTTTAAAAAATTCAAAATTAAAAATTTCAAATTTCCCAAAATTTTTTTTTTGGACTTATTTCAAATTTACTGGGAGGCAACCATTTTTTTTTTGGGTAATTTAAAAAAAACCTTCAAATAAAGTATTAATAGATTTAAAAAACCCCGTTAAAAACCACAGTCTTTCGTAAACCCAAAAATTTAAACATCATAAAATTACCAACGGGCTACAAAGAAACTAAAAATTTTAAAAAAAATTTAAAAAAAAATTTTTTTTTCCCAAATGAATTTTGGGAAAAACCCATAAAATTCCAAAAAAAAATTTTTTTAAATGATGAACGACTGGGGAAAACATAATAATTTTTTTAAAAATCCCCGTTTTAAAAAATTTGATAACAAACTTTTTTTCCATATGAATCAGGGGTTTTTGGGGCCCTCAAATTTAAAAATTTTACCCAACTTATCCGTTTTGGAATAAGTTTGTTAGGGAAAAACCAAAAAAAAAAAAAATATACAATTTTTACTTTGGCATTGAGAAGGAAATAATTTTGGGGGAAAAAAAATACAAAAATTAAAATTAAAAAATTTTTATTAAATATTAAGGAAGGCCAATTAAAATAAAAATTTTGAAATTACCATTAAAAAATTTTTAAAAAATTAAAATTTAAAAAAAATTATAGGGGAGGGCCCAAGGTTTTAAAAAGGGGAAAAAAAGGGGTAACCAATTTTTACAGCAACGGGAAGTTACCCGGGGTTTAACTCATGGATCAATGTGTATTATTTTTGGGGACCGAAAAACATTAAAAAGGGGGGGACGGTTTTTTTTGGGTTTTTCCTTCCCAAACCCCAATTTAATAAAGGGTGTTTTGATTTTCCCCTCCCCCAAAAACCTCCGTCGATTTAAATATTGGATTGGGCCGGAGGGAGGAAAAAGGAAAAAACTGAAAATCACCGTGAACCTAAGGGGGGTGGACTGGATTCGAATTTTTGGTAGAGGGGGGTTTTTCATGTTGCAGTATTGGGGTTTTCTTGGGGCTTATGACAATACTATGAATATTATAATAATCAATATAGATAATACGCACTTAATAGACATGCACGACTGCCATGTTATTTAATAAAAAAAACTTCGAATTTCGTTTACATAATATCACACTCCCATTAATCGAGATAAATAACAAATTTAAAACCTGAAAATAAGTGTGCCACAGTTACAAGATAACTTATAACTGTCTTGATCGAGACCAAATTATTGAATGCTATTACGTCTTAAAAATGTATCTCAATGAGTGGCTCTTTTATCTATTGGAGAATAGATGGTTGTTGATGTTTGCGAGAGTGATACGCGGAGTGTGAGGGGAACGGGTTGCTTGACAATAAACAGAGCATAACACATGTCTTCATTTATTAGGGCGCGACTCTCGGGAGCGGTCTTATAGGTTTGCAACAAGTTTATTTATTCTCAATATGCTTGTTAGCGAATCAAAGGCGCCAAGGATTTCCCCACATATTTTATTTTCACCTTCACCACCACCACCACCCCCACCACCACCACCACATCGTCGTCAACATAGTCCCCCACCAAACGGGATATTCCTTTAACAAAATTTATAATGCCAAAGCAAGCGCTAGCCGAAGAAAAAATCAATATTTTCTAATCAGTTAATGAACTCAGTTAATATACCAAACATATCCAGTTCGTACACCGTCTTATGAGCTAGATGTTTGTGGTTCTAAATAGATGATCCAATGCAACTCAAGACGATGAGTGGATACGGTGGAATGGAGAGTAGGGCTACGTTAGATTATTACTTATAATGTATCGAACCCGCGTCCCTTTGGTCCCCTAATATGCTTATCATACCTGCGCACTATGTGTGAACCACCATAAATGGCATCTTATAGCCTTTTATAAATGAAATAAAATGCATGCTGGATAAATAAAATTACTTCCTAAATGATCAAGGCTGTCCGCGGCTCCGACACAGATCCGAAGCGCACGGACTCCTATAAATAATACCGATAATTAGTTTCGAATCCTGGGTAAGATATGGAAATTTTGAATTGATATGATTTTTTATAAATCATGATCATGTCCAATACATTCAAAAAGACAGTAGCATCAAGCTCAACTCCAAAAGTACCAAGAAATCATAATAATATAATAGTTTAAAATTACTCGTTTATTTTCCTTTACAATATGACACTGACTGTACAATAATGGCCTCTCTGCATGAGGATTGTTTTAAAAAACGCCCTAGACCCGACTTGAAACATAAAACTGCAGAGAGCGCCACGGTCGGAGGCGGAATCCCCATTTTTTTAACCGCTTGCAGACCTTCCGTGCTCCCATGATAACATCGAAATGGATGGACCGAAAATTATGCAATTTTTTGGAGGGAGAAGTTAGATTTAAATTTTATAATGTTTGCAACGTATTGATCAGAATGTACTTTTTTTCCCCCATTTTCCACCAAAAATATCAAGAAGTAGTCAAAATTTTTCCCAATTTTCACGTATTTTCTTGATTTTTTGGCAGAAAATGGGTGAAAAAAAGTGCATTCTGGTCAATACGTTGCAAACATTATTCAATTATCTAACTTCTCCCAAAATGGCATAATTTTCGGTCCAGCCATTTCGATGTTATCATGGGAGCACGAAACCATTACATTTTGGTCAACTTTTAGCTTGAAAGAGACACCTTAACTCCAAAGGAAGAGCATTCCATTCATTACAAGTCCTGTAGTAGAAGCCATTTTGGTAAGCTGTTGTTCTTGCAAATGGAGGCTTGAGAATTAATCCTCTACCAAGTTCTGCTCCTCGACTACAAACTTGCAATCTTGCGTATGGGTCCAGATCAATAGTACCGTGTAACATTCCCCCATAGAAATTGCAGTTCTACTTTTTTCCTGTAATTTTCTAGCATGGAATGTCTAAAGATGTACGTCTTGCAGTAGCACTGTCACTTTGAAATTTTGTCCTTGCAGCTATAATGCGCGTTGCTCGACTTTGTACACGCTCCAATTTTGTTTTGTTATAATCTGATGTGGGATCCCATGCTGGACAGGCGTAAAGGAGATGAGGTCTCACTAATGCTAAGTATACAGCCCGTTTAATACTGACGTGAGCATGATGAAGGTCACTAACTTTGGCATACTAAATCGAAAATTCCATGATACCCAGACGCCCAAATGGCTTAAACCCCCCCTCCCAACAAAACATCCTCTAGTCCCCTCCCCCCAAACCTCCAGCCCACTCCATCATTGTAATACAAAATTTTGATTTTTCCAATCAAATTCAAAGTTTTGTGATATCAAAACGTGAAGTTTTTAACTTGGGTGTTCTAAAGATAAAAAGCAAAGTCTCGTTTATCACACGACTGAAGGCTCTTACCCCCGTAACACCACCACACCCCTTTCAAATTCTTTGTCAGACATACAAAAGTTACCATTTTTATTAAAATATTGATTGGTACTCATGAGCACGTGATCTTACTAACTTTGGTTGGTGTGTGTACAAAACCCAAAAAATCCATGTTGTTTAAACATCCGAGTGCTAATTCCCCCCCCCCCCCCCCCCCACAACAAAAATCACAAATTAGGTGAAATGTTTTTAAATTAATGCAGAATATGTTAACACGTGTCATGCGCTCGTGCCATACTTATTTGCAGTGGCGTAGGAACCGGGGGGGGGGGCAAAACTAACGCAATCCCAGAATTTCCGACTTCCGTAGTAAATATGCACATACACTTGTACAATTCGACTGTCACCTTCAGAGTCCGAGTGTAGTTACAACAACACGCAATAGTATGTAGACATTGTTTCGCCTTCGGTGAAAGGGCCTCCAGCGGCTGGGGCTTTGCCCCGGACCCCAGCTACCACCCGCAAATTCTGCTTATAAAACCCCCCCCCCCCCCCAACTTTCAAAACGTTCCTACGCGCCTGCATATTTATGTGTTTTCTGGATTAACAATGGATTGTGGTAAAGTAAATCAAACTTATCTATACTACATAGGATATTTTGACGCTTGCAGCTATGTTTTGTGATTGGGCTGTCGGACACGACGCACATATTGGTCAACAGAAAGAAGTTGTTTTCACGTAGATGCCATCAGATGACATAGATTCTGTTTCTTGTTTCCCTTGCATTAATTTAAACCCGACGCAAAGTATACATGCGAATAAGAGAACAGAATAAATACCGGAATCTGTTTTTCTCAATTTCATTAAACGGGAAACACTCCCATAGATGTAATCACACACATAACAAAACTTGTAGAAATACAGCCAAACCTTACACACTCAAAAGGAATGAGATCTAAAAAAAGGGCCAAGGGTCATCTACCCTTCCCACAAAACGTACAGTGTCCCATAACAGCATCCTCGAAAAGCTTGGCAAAATAGAATTTTGCGATTATTAATTTAACGTAATAGTTTTTCAAAGTTCTTTTTTTGTAAATTAATTTAAACGTAAACATGCAAATTCTATTTTGCCAAGCTTTTCGAGGGATGCTGTTATGGGGCACTGTACGTTTATGTGGAAGGGTAGATGAGCTTGGCCCTTTTTTTTAGGGTCTCATTCCTTTTGATGTGTAAGGGTTTGGGTGTATTTTTACAAGTTTTTGTTATGTGTGTGATCTCATTACTTTTTTTAAGTTCCATTACAAAATTATTTGCTAAAATATAAATTTTTATCAAAGTTGATTTAAATTCTATGGTATTAGCAGTAACAATATAGGATGTTAAAATATCTAGACCCGGATTCATGTACATCCTGGGTATAGGTGGTATAACCATGGTATAACGACGGTATAAGGACTGGACCCCAATTTTTGAGTTCGTGGGAGATGAGTTGAAACGCAATTTGAAAACGAAGTCGTTTTCGTTTTCGAAGGAATTGGTATTCTTGAACGGTATCGTGGAAAACGTCATGGGTTGGGGATTTGAAAGCATTGATATTAAACCCCTATAGTAGGCTAGATTAGCAGTCCTCCTATACCTCCGCACAGGCCGAGCGTAAGAAAATTGAAGACTCAACCGGCCCTTTTCAAGAGGGGCGATTTGTGTTTTAATTTATGCTTTTTTAATGCAATAAGTATTTTACTGGATTGTTGATATGGTTTTAGCTTGTGCAGCATGGTATTAAACAAAAGAAACAATACGAAGTGATTGCATAAGGGAATTTAGTAATCATTTGGTGTTAAAGGCTAGTAAAGCTTACCTGTCAACCTGGCGGGGAATCTTGAGAACTATTTGGCCACAAATCGCTCCCATTTGATTAACATGTAAACTGTCATTTTAAGATGGTTTTAATTGGGACCGGAAGTGGAAACCCCCGACTGCTGGTCTAGCCAATTATATAGGATGTCTATGGTTGAAAGAGTATCACGAAATCCAAACACTTTAAAAAGATTTGCGTATAGCAAAGAGCTCGAAAAAGTTCTATATTTATTCTAGATGGCAGTGCCTTCATAAACGCAGGCCAATCGAAAGACAAGTTGTATGAAATGATTTGATTTTTTGCAATTATGTAAACAAACAGTTGAGCAAGTTCATATCAAAACAATGTTGTGCTGGCATAGGGTTGGCTAGGCTTGTCAAACATGTAATGTAAGTATAAATTTTTTACTAGTCCTATAGCCAAATGGAACTTTAGACCTACACTGTTGTATTATAAATAATTTCTACATCTGGGCCTAGGCCAGGGAGGGTTTTTTCTGATTTGTTTTATGAGAGTATAATGACACCTTTTCTCGTTCCACACAAAGAAGAAAATTTTTAAATGTCCGCCATTTGTTTACGTATCGCACTTTCCCGCCAAAACTCTGCTTATACCGTCAAACAAGTGTCAAGTAACTATGGTTACTTGTTGATTATATCCCAAGTTTTTTAAGGCTTATTTTAAAAACCTTTATTTGGAAGCCTTCCAACAAACTTTTTCAACTTTTTTTTTTCAAAAGAGTCTATCATTCTATAACCTTAATGTCCATGTAAATATAAAACATTGTAGCCCCACCCGTCTGGTCAGAATCGCGGGCCGACGTATTAGATGTTAGCAGTAGAAAGAGCAGTAGTAGGCAGTAGCAGTAGCAAAACATCCCTTAAATGATTTTGAGCATGTTTAAAAGCCATTTTTTCACCAAGAAGGAATAATCGTACCCCAATAAAATTTGGCATGTGTTGTCGGGTACCAAAATCCCCTCGATTGTGATATTTTTTCAAATTCACATCACGTTACATGACGGCTCGGTAACCCCTCGAAATCACCCCAACTCTGCTTGGGTATAAGGTGCTTGAGTGTGTAGCGCACCGCGGCTTGGCTGCGGGGCCCTAACGGGCACCTAGATTGATTTTATGTAAATCTATCCAAAATTTAAAAAAATCCATCTCAGCGGGTATCGGAACTCCGGTCTCCCGATTGCCGGTCAAGTGCTGATTTACGTAAAATTCGGAATCATTGTATTTAAAACAATGTGGTTCAACGGTTCACCGACGCATGTGAAAATGTATAAAATTGTTAATAAAGCCTACAGGGACAGCCCTACTATATAAGATTTCCAAAATTTGAGTAAATTTTTTCACCTTTTCGTGCGTTTTGAAGTTGTATGATTTCATGACCCCCACTGATAATCAGTTTTGAGACTGAGTGGGTAGACACTGAATACAAATTTATTTATTTATTTATTTCAATGCTAATCGAATTTTAAACAATGCACTTCTTTGTAAAATTCTACGGTTTTTCCATAGTATCATAAAAATTGCCTGCCCACACATACAAAACTTCTAATGGAGAGCCACGCCTTACGCACTCAAGAGCATTGAGATCTATAAAAAGAGCCCGGGCTTCCATGGTCCAAGGTTTTGAAAGTTAATAGAGCTTTGGAGTAATCGTTTAAGTGCTTAGAAATTATCGATACTATTGTAGAAGTACAGTTTAAATTAAATATTATTCTTCGACTACATAAAACGCGTGGTAGGTCTAAGCTATAAGTTTTCGAGAAAGTTCTATAGAAATTTAATCTGGATTGGATAAGCCGTTGATCCAGTCGACAGTAAAGGAACACACCAAAGAACTAAAATCAGTAACACAAAAAATGAAAACAAGCAAATACCCGAGCTTTTTCTCGGGCGGGTAGTTAAATTGATATCTTCGCTTCGTTTTTTACGCGTTTCCAGCTCATTTACTAAAATCCGACCAATGTATACAACCTGTATTATGTAAGCTGGATAATGGATGGTAATTGGATGAGCGTAGCGAGCGAAGCAAAGATTCCATTCCACTACACTGCAGAAAAAAATCCGGAATGTTTTTCTTTCTTTTTTTCTGTTTGTATTATTGTGTTTTGTTAACACGATTCCGGCTAAACCAAAACTCCAATTGCGATGAAAATTTTATGGGGGCCTTCGAAATCTCTGAACTTAAAACTACCACATTTTTGAGCGCAATCGAAAAATTATTTCTCAATAAAATCGCAATTTTACGATTTTTATTTTTATTTAAAAAAAAAATCTTCGACTTATAACATCTACATGCTTTATCCGATTGTAAGTATTTTTACAGCACTTTAATTTTATTAATTAATATATTCGTATGAAATTTGAGCGTAATCGAAAAATTATTTCTCATGGAAATCACAATTTTACGCTTTTTTTGTTTAAAAAAATTACGCAGAAAAACCGCGCATGAAAAAGCGTTTGCGAAGCTTCCTAGTGTAGGCCTATAGTGGATAATGGTTGGATGGAGTATTGGCCAATCAATTGCAGTGGCAGGGACAGATAAGTCTATACGTAGATAAAATTTGATTAGTACGTGCTGAAAATTTCAAATCATACCTTTTCTTGCAGACAAAACAAATCAATTACATTAAGATTTGTTTTTTATCAATTTTAACATTTTTATTATTGGATGAGTAGCAAGCGAAGCGAAGAATCAATTTCACTACACTGGAGAAAAAAAATCCGGAATGTATTTTTTCTTTCTTTCTTTCTTTCTTTCTTTTGTATTTTTGTGTGTTTGTTGACACGATTCCGGCTACCGATACTCCAATTGAGATGAAATTTTCTGGAGGCCATCGAAATCTCTGAACTTGGAACTGCCACGTTTTTGAACGCAATCGAAAAATTATTTCGACTATTAACACCTACATGCTTTATCCGATTCTAATGATTTTCACAGAGCACCTTTATTTTATGAATTAATATTTTCTTGGGAAATTTGAGCGTAATCGAAAAATTACTTCTCATGAAAATCACAGTTTTACAATTTTTATCGATTTTTTAACTTTCTTCGGCTTATAACACCTACATGCTTTATCCGATTGCAATGATTTTTTCACAGAGCCTTAATTTTATGAATTTATATATTTGTGTGAAATTTGAGCGCAATCGAATAACTATTTCTCATGAAAATCGCAATTGTACGCTTTTTTCGTTTAAAAAAATTACGCTCATCCAACAACGCGTCTGAAAAAGCGTTTGCGAAGCTTCCTAGTTATAATATTTTCAAACTTCACTAACATGATAAAAATAAATCCAAAATAAAATGGCCCCATAGTCAACAATTGGAGTATGATCTAATTAAAACTAGGGATGACATCGGGTACCCGGTTCCAGAAATTACCCGGAGCCGATTTTAAGATCTGGGTATATTTCGCGGCCGTTTTTAGGCTAATTTACCAGTTTAAATTAGGCGCTACGTGGTTGCGGTCTTTCCCGCGGAGCGTGTCTGCTGCCTAAAGAGTAATTGGAGTTGACGACAGAGCGCGTTGTAAGCTATCACGTGCTTCCGTCCGTCTCGGCGAGTCGCGCCCATGCCACGAGTGAGTGCAAGAGAGAAAGATGCGGCAATAAATCTTGGACACTGCCGTCTGCGCAGTACGAGATGCGCGTACGATCCAACCAACTCACACTCACAGCTGACTGACAAAGATGGTTGGGTGTAGAAGAAGAATTCGCGATGCAATCATCTTTCAACCGATTTACGAAATTCGTTATCACAACGCATAGGATTGTTATTCCTGGGCTTATCTTGCGACGAGAGCTTCAGCGCGGGATATAGTAGTGAGAGATTTTCCCACATTCGATGCGTGTTTGTTTTCCCCTGCTTTCTGCGCGTAGGCCTAGGCCTACCTACGAGTTTCACTGCCTGTACAGTGTAATTGGTAAACTAATCTTTGGTGTAATGAAGAATGAAGATCATTGCCTGGTTATCAAAGCGGTTCTTTATTTGTGAACGATTATTGCAAAGGTTTCCAGAGACGGAAACGTAGTCAGTTAGTATGACCTTCAAACCAACTAGTAGGCCTAGGAAACAGCGTTTCCACACATCGTGACGTAACGGGACCCGGGTACCCGGGTAATTTGAGTGCTGGAACCGGTTCCTAATTTTACTACCCGATGTCATCCCTAATTAAAACAGAACTAGTTACTACCACATTGAACCAAAAGAGTGTTGGCCCCAAAACTGAGTTCCTGTAACTTTTCAATTATTTGTATTAATTCAATCATTACAAAACCTCAATTATATTTGCAAAATAAACATAACACAGTCAACTTGAATATCAAATAAAAGCTTTATTAATTGCAATAATAGCACTAATACAATATTGACAACAAACAATGCAAACAGTACCGTTTACAGTCATTTTAAGTTCAAACATTGTAAGAATGCGATTGCCGATTACAGCTGAAAAGAATTGTAATTTATGAAATATTGAAGAGATTTTGGGAATCAAACCCGGAACCATTTCCGATTATTTTACGATTCATCAAACGACACCCATTTATTATCCTTCACCCATCTACTTGTCCCGATTTGTAATTCAGAATCATTAGGCCCTATCGACAGAGATAGCCCATGCCATAGGGCCTACCCTAATTCAGCAGGTCGTCGCCCGTCGGTTCGATACCAGCCACTCGCAATACTGAGAGAAAGATTGTTTTCTTTCAATCTTTCCTCAGTAGAAACAGTGTAAATTAGTTTTGAGGTAGCTAGTTTTTCTCATTACAGCCAATATGAATAACACGCAGCAGTCCTGTCATGTGACACCGTACATTACTGCACAGACCAAGGTCGCAGATAGTGTTCGCGCGGTCTCGTCTCTCCCCTCTTCTCCCCCTTCCACCCAGCTCGAGCAGTTCGCCGCAGCGACGAGATAAGACACCGCTAGATCACGACAGTAGGCGGCCAAACAGTTTCAGAAATATGTCGAAAATATAGCGAAATTGGGTGCGCACGGCCAAGTTGACACGGTCTTAAAGACATAGTTTTGAATGGAATGATACCAAATTTTGACAGCAAGTAGATATGTGGTATATCTAAGCTAAAGTGCAATTCGATTTCAATTTTAAATGCTATTATTCCTTGTAAACGACAACAAAGTTAGAGCCGTTTAAGCAAAGAAAAAGAAAGACGACACTTTGTCCAATATCACTTTTGTAATTGTACATCAATTTCCATTTTTTTGCTGAAAATTTCATATTAAAATGTTGAATAGTTTTCAAATCATACGGTGTGAAGCAAACACCTGCAAATTCAGCCGAAGAGTGCCCTCTTAAACTCGCGTGTCTCTACATTGCCAAATAGAACTCGCTTCAAACACAACACATTTAAATTGCTTTTCTATTGTGTTGAACTGAGGGGACCCTCCTTATCGGCAACGCTGTCCGAAGTCTGTGGCGCGAGCCAACATTGTTTAAGGGTTGACAGCTCCACAAGACTTCTTATTCAGCTTGAATGAAGCATAGCAAAATAGGCAATGTCCATAAAATGAGGAATCCGTCTTTAACAACGTTGCATTATAGTCATGGGCGAAAAACAATAAATAGTGCCCTACGTGAAAATAGCGTTTTGTAAATAGACGCTACAAAGCACTATATTTTTTCACTTTTAACTATGGTTTTCTAGTCCTATTTATTTTACATATCTATAATTTGTTTATACAAAATTTTATTCAGTTGATATAAATTCAACCTTGATGACCAAATTTCAAATAAAAAATGTGAAAAAAGTTCATACACAAGGTTTTAAAATTCGCCAAAAAATAGATGCTACAAAACGCTATAAAATGACACTTGAAAATGCTATATGCACGCACCTCTAACAATAAACATTAGTTCGTTCAAATGATCTTTTCCTTAATGTTATTTTTTGTTGTAATGACTATCCTTGCATTACTAACATAGGAGGAATTCGGGCGGGACCACCCAAAATTCTCGGTGTAATGATTATTTCGTAAGAATAACTTTTGTTCTAATGACTTTTGACTGTATATAAATTCAAGGTGAAGGCATCATTTTGTCATAAAAATAACACTGCAATCACTACCTTTCGGCAAAATGATGACGTATTACACACAAACGTATTAGGTAGTATTGCGGACGATATCGTATATCGATACGATACGATATGCAACGTCATATCGCGATAATTGTGCAATATTATTTTGCACTGTATATCGTGATAAATCGATAAACCTTCATATTGTTGTCTTGTTATCGTCATTTGACTGGTTTTTTTATCGATGTTAGCCAACCGACCATCCCGTGGCATTTCACAAATGTTTGTTATGTTACTGTTTGGATACTTTACTGCAGGCATTATGTCATCTCACACTAAGATTGCCCCTCGAGGGGGCAGCTAGACCTAGGAGGATTTACTATATTACCTCTGGAGGGGCCCTTAGTGCATCGCCGCTGACGCACGTTTCGACGGCCGGGATTTCCCCTCGCGCGCCTGTCTTCCCGCAGAGAGCAGGCAACGAGACTGAGCCGGCGTATTCAGTAGCTCACGATACGTATGTTTACAAGTGCAAACAATGGTTTCCAGTTGTGTTACAATAACAAACTCGCCGAATGTCCTTGCATCGTCCTTTATTCTGCATCCTGACACAAAATAATACTACGTATAAAATTATGGGAGAACTTAGAATAAAAAGAAATACATCAAAACTGTAAAAGCGAAATCGTTATGAATTGTTTAATTGTTTGAAATAACAATTTGGCTTAATTTCTTACTTCGCTGCACGTAGGAAAGGATTTATGTTTTCCATCTTATAACTTATTTGTACGTTATGTTGCCGGGAAAATGTGTGTGAAACATGGTTGCATTGTTTCGAGTACAGATTACTAAGATAATTAATGTGTTCTGTGTTACGATTCGTTCGTTAGAAATACTTATAAAATATCACTAGATAGTAGATACCACGTGTTTTTTAAATCTCAAGGTAGGTTTAGGTATATAAAACTCTAAAGGTACCACATTTTAAAATATCACTAGAACCACATTTTTTATCTCAAGGTAGGTTAAGTGAATAAAACTCTAAGGTGTCACATTTTAATTGTGCATGATTGTATATTCATGTGAAAATAAATACAACAATAATTGCTTCATCGTGCCATTTGATTTTATCTTGCGACTTTATTCAATATTTTAACAATGTGGTCCACAGCGGCCACGAAACTTTGGTGTTTCAAAGATAATTTAGTAATAATTTGCCTACACTTACTCGAATCTACTCGAAAAGTAGTCATGAATATATTGTAGCAAGTTTTTCATATAACAATGAACTGTTGTGCAATGTAGGACTTCATATCAATTTGTTCTATTCACAAACTTTATTCAAAACATTTTCGTAAAGATTGCAGCTGTAAAAAAAACACTGCAGACATCAGTTTTGCCAGCTGTGACCCTCTTCAGGTAACAAAACAAGACTATTGGGGTATTAAAGTAATAATTGTTAATGTATTCTCCGAGGGCTGTATAGAGGACTTAATCCCAACACTTGTAAAAAAATCTCATTAAAAGTGGTCAGGATTGCTAGTGGATGGATTCGAATCCGTGACCTACCGAGTCAGAATCTCGTGCGTTACACTCGTAATATAATATGTAGATTATTACATTTTATGTCAATCCGAAGCCAGTGAAATTCGATCTTAGATCTGTAATTTATAACAGAGTGTAAATATAGAGAAATAAATAAATACGCGTTAACGCCAGGGATAATCAGATCAATTTCTCACACTGAGTGAGAGTAATGGGTTTAATCTTATCTAAACATTCCCAGACCAATTATCGAGGTCATTTGTCTTGGACACGTGTGAGACTAAGGAGCTTCACCAAACAATATCTTCAGAGGAACCCCCGTGCATCTCTATGACGTTGATCGTCGTAATTAACATATGACCAATAACCATACGTCTCCAAAAATATATATCGGAGCAGAAACCTTTACAAACGGTCAAGACCAAAGATGTCTGTCAGTCAGACAGTCTGTCAAAAACTACATTCAACACCCTAAAAAGTTAGAAATTATTGTTATTTATATGGTTATTACTACCCATGTGATTTTAAAATAATAGCGCGAAAAAAGCAGTCCTAAACGTAAAAACTTTGTATTTCTGTAGAATATAAATTATTTACTTAGGACAGTTTAAAACTACGGTGATGATGTTAATGCATAGGTTATGATTTCGTACACCCGCGCCAACATTTAGAACCGGTGAGCCTTCGGTATCATTGCAATTGGAATGTAATTTTTGTACAGTGCCAATAAGACGAACATACTTATTTGTACTGACTAAAGATTTTGACGTAGTTCAATTAGAAACTGTTCTAGCCTCGATTGTCATAGTTTCTCCTCAAAGCGCGCGTGTTAATTTTGCCTCTCTTGCCTGGAGTCTGGCAGCGAGCGAGCGGCGCGTGAGGGGGGGTAGAGAGTGGGGGATGCTTCAAGCCCTGCGTGCTACTACTGCCGGCCGGGCCCCTCCAGAGGTAATATTACTAAATCCTCCTAGAGCTAGACACCCGAGAAGTGCGTCAGTGAAGTAGCAGTCGCTTCAAGGTCGTCAGCTTAGTTTGTGTGGTGTGGGCCGGCGAAGAGGGAGAGAGATAACATAGCTGCATCAAGATCAGTAGATGTTGTAAATGCATTAATGAATAAGTAAGTGTTTTAAGTGTTTGGTAAGGTCGGAAGGTCGAAAAAAGTTGTACTTCCTACCACCATGAGATACGTTTTCCATCATCTGTGCTTCTTTACGTAAGATGTGTTTAACTTTTTACCATCCGCGCTCGCTCGTTTTGTCATCCTTTCGTCTGACCGACCGCCCAGCTGCGAGAGAAGTCGCGTCCATGCCTACGAGTGCGAGAGAGACAGATGCGGGATACTTTATCTCGTGGCACACAGAGCGGTGTAATGCGCAAATAAGATACGCGTTTCGATCCATCTCACAGTTGCATGGCCAGTACGTTTTGGAAAAAGTATGTGTAAATATTATGTTTCAAACCCGATTACGAAATCCGTAATCACAGTGCATGGGATTGTTATTCGTGGGCTTATCTTACGACGAGAGCGATAGTGAGAGTTTTGACTTTGATATAAAAATTAGGGTTGCCGTTTGATAGTCGATTTATCGATCGATAATTCGATACTATTATTTCCCAAAACGATTGATAATCGAAAAGCTCGCCTTTCCAAAATTTTGTAATTAACTGCTCGCTCTGTAGAACTTTATAAAATATTTCCAGTTGAGATGTAAATCGCTTTATTCCGTGAAAAATTTGTCCACTGCAAGATCTACAACACGCGTAAGGCGCGAAGTCCGAAGCAACTTGCATAGTGTGCGTGTGTGCCGGACGGCTTCACTCGCCGCGCCTGCAGGCACCGATAGCTCAACCTCGCCTCATCATAACCAGTATTGTAGTACGCCACTCAAGGTCAACACAAGCATCTGTCGAGGTACATTCCTCCCCAACCCGCACTAATATTTTCAACTGTCATGGTGCCAACTAAACATTAAAACAGAAATGTTGATTTCAATGCCCAAGTATCAAATTAATTGTGTACTTGGGAGCTAGAACTTACAGAATAAAAACAAAAAGTTCCCGATTTTGCTCTATTTTAGCATGAAAACGTGATTATTACCTTATTTCGCTACTTAATAATAAAACAGTCTTATTCAGGAATCATTTAGTGAAAAAGTCATTCACAAAGTTTTAGGGTCTCTATTTATTGCCAATTCTTGGGCATCGGCATCAGTGCATCCCTACGTAACATTGTTGCTACTATTACTATTATTTAGGGATGGGATTTGACCGGTCAAATTCAAATTTGGTCAATTGAATGTAAAAAATCATAAATTTTATTTTATTAAATAATTAGGCCTAGTATATTTATTTTTTAAATGTTGTGGTGACAAAAGCTTTTTTTATTTAAAAGCTTGTTAAATGCATATTATTAAGTGGTATATCATCATCGTCATCATCATCGTCGATGCTGTCATCAGTCCCTTTCTCCGATTCAGCTTCAGCCTACCCAGAAGCTATTTTATTCTATTTGTCTATTATAATTCATAATATAACTACATAATAAATAATAATTAAAATAAAATAGTACCTAATTAAAACATTTTTAATTGAAAAAGAAATAAATAGTACATGTTATCGTTTACATAACAATTCAAATTCAAAATAAAAATTATAATAATTTTAAGTTTTAAATGCAATATTCACATGTTATCTTTAAGTCAATTGACTGGTCAATTGACCAAAATTATTGACCAGTCATTTGACCGGTCAATTGACATTGTGCAACCCTACTATTATTCCAACTAAACATAATGAAAACAATCTCATTTGAATGTTGAACAGGTAGCAGAACTCAATAAGGAAATCGACAAACTGAAATACAAGATTACCGTGCTGGAAAACAAACAGACCGACTTTGAATACGAGATGGAAGTGGCTGTGACAAAACACCAACGTCGGGAACAAGAGCTTCTAACGAGCCTCGATGTAAGTATTCCTTACCTCGCCTCACTATCAGCCTGCAAGATCATTCTAGGCTGAACAAAAACGAGCCTTACCTGCCTTAACGTTGGCCGTCAAATGAACAATAACGAGCTTTACGCTCCTTGAAAAATTACAAAAATATTAAAATTTGAATAATCGCGCCAAAATAAAAATTTGAAAAAATATTCAGATGTTGAATATTGCTAAAAATAATTCCTCGGGGGAGAATTATTTTTAGATTGCCTCGGACTTGCCGAATCGCTGATGTCTAAGAAAGGTTTAGAAAATATCAGTAATGGCACAATCTAAATTTATCAAAATCGGAAATCTAAATTTAACCAAATCTACTGACGTTAAATTAAAGCAATTATTTATTACACAATTCGAAGAACACAAGTTTAAAGATTATCACCTATTAGCATTAAGACTCCAAGGTCTAGGCAGAGCTTTACAATTAATGGCCATGAGTAGGGATGTGCAAAAATGGTGACAACGAAATTCGCGATTTTTTTAAAAGTTGCAATAATCCCTTCAAATTCAGTTTGCACATGAATCTCATGAATTGTGATTGAATGGTACCAATTTCCAATTCGCGAAATTTTGCGAAATTTTAGTTGATACCGCGAACTAGTGGCGAAATTAGCAATTATGTCCTTAAATGCGAATTAGGTCGCGAAATTTTAAAAAATAAAATTTCAAAGTTTTGGTGGAGGTGCCGGGTCGAAGTCGAAATTAAATTAATACTTGCTGGTAGATATGGTGGAGGCGCCGGGTCATACAACGCGATTGTGAGATCTTAATAATCGTTTGAACGAGAGTAAGCTCAAAATACTTCAAATCCATATCAAAAGACACATAAAAAATGCATAATTTCGTAAATTTGGTGGAGGTGCCGGGTAGACGAAATTAATTCTGGTTAAAAACTGTCGGAAACTTTGAAAACTGAAGGCTGAAATTGAGCTCAAAATTAAAAACTGATTCTGAACTTCACTCTCATGAGCTTGTTTTTCTTTTAAATCATTAAAATCAATCAATCAAATTTTTTTTTTTTAAGTTGTGCATGAGAAAATTGTGTTTTTTTGGTAAATTGCGACAAAATCGTGAATTTTATTATTTTAAGGGGCGAATTTTCAAACTTTAAAAAACCATTTTTGCCCAAACAACTTACCAATGAAAAATGGTTATTCAATAATAACAATAACTTTATCCATGTTGTTAAGATCATCGCATAAATTTAAAGAACTATACACTACTCAAAATAAAAAAAGATTTCAAATAACATAAAAATATTAAGCCCCTCCTGCACTCAGGTTTTTTAATGACAGTTTTGAGACAAAGACAACTAGACATAGGTCGTTTTAAAACAAACAAACAATGGCCAACACACGCATAAAAACAAATTACACCAACTCCACAAAGAATCATAATATAAATGTGGTATCCAAGTGAAGTGTTCAAGAAGGTGATGAAAACTGTTTCAACAGTTGATCGTTCAAAATAATAAGCCAAGCTCCTGTTCCACCAAATTCTGAAACAGTAGTTCTTGATTACTATCCGAATTTGTCCGAGAAGTATATTAACAGTAACTAACCCAAGAACGAATCCCAATTGTCCAGAAGCTGTGTACTCAATACCTTGCCAATGTGGTGCCCGCATACATTGGAGTCCAAGAGACCTCTTGAGGTTAGGTTGAAGGAACATAAGAACAACGTTACGCAGCATAAAGTATGTTCCTGTAGATTAGCAGAGCATGTTTATGAAAACCACCATTATGTGGATTGGAACAACTCATCCATTATCCTCCATGAAGCCAATCCACATAAACGTAAACTTAAAGAGGCTGCATTGATGTCTGTTAATAATAACGTAATAAGTGCGCCTAGCATTGATTTTCCTGGAATTTGGAAAGTTTTTGTAACTAATAAGCCATAATGTTTCTTCTTCTTGTTTGTTTTTTTTTGTCAATTTTATAATTTCTTTTACTGTTAATAACAACTTCAACCACATTTTTTATTATGATTCTTTGGTGGATTGGTGTAATTTGTTTTGTTTAGTTGGCATTGTTTGTTTGTTTTAAAGCCCATTCTGTTGTCTTGTTTCAACTGTCATTAAAAACCTGATGAAGGAGGTTGATTAACCTTTGAAATATTGTAATCTTTGTTTTATTTTGAGTAGTGTATAGTCCTAGAAACATCATGATCTTAAACCTGACCTACTCTAAAATTGTTTCACCATTGTAATATCACTATTGTTATTGAATGGTTTTTAACAAAAAGTTTATCTACGCTACCCAGTGTAGCCGCACAGTTCACTCACTCACTTATAGGCTAGGTTCTCTCTTGTGCATTTGTCGTCCACTCTACAGTATTGGATTATCTGTCAGACTACAGGTTAATCTTCACTCTCAAGGTTCAATGAAATATGGGGCAATTTAGGTAAAAGACAATGATAAGATGCTTGAAGAGCTGAAGTTATGAAATGATATGGGAATCTTAATAATAGCAAAGATTTTAGGGAAATATAATGAATTTAAATAGTACAGTAAGATCTCTCTTATCCGAGTTGGATGAGACCGGGGGCACCTCGGATTTGCGAAAAACTCGGATGGCGCGGATCAATTGTTTATTTGCTCTCGTAGCATAGCCTGATATAATAAAATGATATATGACACATGTAATGGATAAAGGAACATAAAATACACACGATACACTTCATACAGGGTATACTAAATGATTTAATAGCTTGTAATTCAAGCTCACGAACACACGTACACAATTAGGCCTACATGTCGTAATAAAAACGTATGTCTAGGCCTAGGCCTAGGCCTAAACTCGACGCAGTAGGCCTAGGCCTACAATGCAAACATAGGCCTAGGCCTAGCTCTCTTTCTCATGTGGGAAAACTTCTCACTACTATGCCCGCGCTGAAGCTCACGACGCAAGATAAGTCTGGGAAAGAAATAAGATAAGCCCAGGAATAACAATTCAATGCGTCGTGATTACGAAATTTCGTGAATCGGTTGAAACATGATTGCATCTAGTTCCACAACGACCATCTTTGAACAGCTGTGTGTGAGATGGCTGGATCGTATGCGCACGCGCAGGCGCGCGACGCACACTGACCTCTATATGCTCAGTGGGTGGCACTGACGCTTACCGGCGATGCGCCCGACGCACACTGACCACTGAACTCTATATGCTCAGTAGACTGATGCACACTGCTCGAAAGTCGAGATATATCGCCGATCTATCTTCTTTGCACTCACTCGTAAGGCATGCTTACAAATGTATGCGAGTACATTTAAAAAAGTGCGGCGCGGCGTCTGTAATTATTTTTATGTTTTATTTACGTATTTAAAACTTTATTTTATTTTTTTATTTATTTATTTTTTTTTTTTTGGCGGCTCGGTTAACACGGAACATCGGATAAGAGGAGATCGGATAAGAGAGATCTTACTGTAATAATAATAAACAGTAGTAGTAGAAGTAGGGGGGCTTCGCGACGACGCTTCCGATCTACTACACGACCGACAAGTCAAAGATCAAGTGCCCCCTGGATACGGGACAGAAGCCCGTAACCAAAAGTCACCACGCCACGCTATCCATCATTGCTCCATCCGATGTTCACCTAGTGAAAAACGGCCCTTATCAGGACCACAAACCAACTATAATATACTGGAACGCAGGAGGCGTCTCCAAAAAACTGGACGAGATCTACAGCATTATCTACGAACAAAATGCAGATGTATTCTGTATCTCAGAGGCTGGTAAAATGGCAGAGAAAACAGACAAAAATCTAAGTGACCTTAAAACTCCCAACTACGTCATCCAATCTGGAGAGAAGCAGAACGATCCTTCAGCTTGATCGTGGAGTATGTCAACCTGATCCCACCTCACGCACACATAAAAATGGAGCTAGTGGCGACAAGATTGAAATCGCTTCCTGACTCTGGATGGGACAAATTAAGTATACCATTATATGCATACAACCTCCAAAAACATACCAGCTGCCTCGAAACCATCAACGTTCGAGGAACACAATCATGTTGGCGATTTCAATGCTCCGAAAAGATGGGACAGAGTCGACACTCCAGTTGGAAAACTGTAGCAGAATTGGTTATCGAACGCACTCTTCCTGCTCGAGACCGGACAAGGAGACAGGCCACTTTCCTCTCCAACTCCGGATACACTCCGACCGACTGTCAGGCCATCATCAATGCGGAGACTAAAACAAGAAATCCGATGCCCCTCGGTTGGGTCAAAGTGATTAAATCGCGCATCAGAGCAGCTCAAAATGGCAGTCCCTACCTAGTGGAACTCCGAACGGCAAATGGAATGATCACAAAAAACCATGGAAAATCTGGCCTCCACCACCCATCTCTCGGGCAACCCAACATCGAGATACAAAACTGCTGGAGGAGAAAATACTGGAAGCTGCACGCGAACACATTCCCAGAGGCTCCCGAAAAAAACTACAAACCTTTTGGAGCAGAAAGCTTGAAAATCTGAGGATAAAGCGTAACAAATGTAGACAAGATACAGAACAGCAAAAGACCCCAACCAGCAAAGAAAAGCTTCTTGAAGCTCAAAACAACCTCACCAAAGCAATCGACGAGGAAAAAGAGCAGAAATTTAGAAATTTTCTGTTGAATCTGGACTATAGAAAAGACTCCTACAGACTCACATCTACACTTCCAAACTTATGTGGGAAAAAAGCAAAGCCAGAAGAAGAAAATGCTCCTCTTCTCTATAAAGGAAATATGGCAGTGACTAACAAAGAAAAGGCTGATGTCCTGTGCAGACACTTTACCACCATAAGCAGCCCTCTAAGTAAGAAAGAAGCCAAAAAAAGTTGCCAAAATTTAAGTACAAGCACATGCCAAACAACGCTTACAATCGGCCTTTCACCTCCCAGGAGCTGGATTATGCAATCATCAAACTAGACAACAAAAAAGCGCCTGGCCCTGACAAGATTCATGTTGAATTCCTTAAACACCTGGGACCTAAGGCACGGAAAACTTGTCCTCGACCTCATAAAAACAGTTCCTGGACCAGTGAAGTCCCATCAAGCTGGAAAAATTGCCTTCATCACGCCAATTCTGAAGCCTGAGAAAGACGCCTCTGACCCTGCCAGCTATCGTCCAATTGCCCTCACAAGCGCCCTTGCAAAGACGGCTGAGAAAATAGTCAATGCACGCTTGGATAATTACCTCGAAAGCAACTACATCATCGCCGAAGACCAGGCAGGTTTTCGACAACACCGAGGCACCACAGACCAAGTCGCCTACTTTGCGCAGACAGTCAAAGAGGGTTTCAGCAAAGGTTGAAAGCACACTGGCTGTCTCCATCGACCTTTCTGGAGCTTTCGACTCCACCGACCGGTCATGGGCAGTCAAGCAGATGATCAAAGATGAAGTACCAAACAACATTGTCAGATGGCTCCACGACTTCATTAACAAGAGGCGTATCAAGGTGGTCCACAAAGGTGCCCATAGCAAAACACGTAAGACGCAAGCCGGAGTTGCTCAAGGTACAATCACAGCGCCGACTGTCTTCAAAATTGCAATCAATGGACTCATCAAACTATTGAATCGAATACCTGGCCTTGTCGTCAAAGTTTTTGCAGACGACTTTGTCATCTTCTTCACAGGAAAATGTCCGGTTGGACTGGAGCAAAAAAATGGGCCTCGCCATGACGATAGCTGCAGGCTGGATCAAAGTGCACGGCTTTAAGATAAACTGCAGCAAAACCATCTGCACCTACTTCACGATGAGTCACAATCCCTTCAAGTTCAACATCACTCTTGATGGCGAAACAGATTAAACAGACAGATGAGGATGAAGTACCTTGGCGTGACTCTCGACAAAAAAAAATGACCGGCAAGATCCACTTTGAAAAGGCTGCAGAGAAGGGCCAAAAACGACTACGACTCCTTCAAAGGGTAGCCGGTGTGTCCTGGGGCGCAAAACTAGACACTCTGGCGCTGACCTACAAAAACGTACATCAGACCAGCCATTGAGTACGCACCGAAGTCTATCCTGCCGCCGCCGCAACGCACGCCAGCCATGTCGACAGAGTCCAAAATCGAGCCCTTCGCCTCATAACGGGAGCAGTGAAAACCACCCAATTATCGCCATGGAGTGGTTCAGCCAAATTGAGCCCCTACAGCTAAGAAGAGAGCAGCGCGCTGTCAAACTGCACGAAAAACTGGCGCGCCTAAACCCCGACAAATGGCTCAACTACCCAACCTCAAAAGTCAAGGCGCACACATAACTTTGCTGAAACAGTCCACCAACTGAAGAGTAAAAAACTGTCCTATCCTCTAGAAGCACCACTTGACGTACCACTCCCAGAGCTTCTGCCGGACAAGTCCAATCAGCTTGCCCGCGGGGACCAAAAATTGACGGCATCGAGAAGAAAGATGACCATGGACCATAAAGAACTGAAAGAGCTTGCCGAGAAGCACCTGAAGAAGCACTTCCTCTTCAAGAGTGAGTGCACATCTTCACAGACGGCTCCTATGACTCGGCTACAAACAGAACAGGTTCGGCATCCACTGCATCTCTTTGAAGAAGCCACTCCAATGGGAGTTGGCGAAACATACTTCGACGCTGAGGTCGCAGCCATTGCCAGGGCGGCCGAAAAAATCGCGAGACCCCGCCTTCCCCCTCAACAAGACAAAATTTGTGATCCTAAGCGACAGCGTCTCAGCCATCCAATTTGTCTCTCAAGCAGCGAACCTCCATCCTAAATCGCCTGCTTTTCAAAAAACTCCCTTGTCGGCATCCGACAGCAAAACAAACTATTAGAGACTCAATGGATCCCCAGCCACTGCAAGATCATCGGGGAATGAAAAGGCAGACTTCTTGGCCAAAAGTGCCAACAAAAGCACCGCAACCACCAGCAGCCGCCTCTCTCCTACCAAAATGCCAAAACGAAGACCAAGTCAACCACAAAAAGGGACCCCCAGAAACACCACAGAAGAGACCTCACGACCTAAAGAACTGGTGGACCGAGATCAAAAAAGGGCCAGACAAAGACTGGTCGAGGAAGACGGCCACCGCCCATTTCCGGCTTGTAACCAGTCACGACGTCTTGCAGCACCACCTGCACCGCTTCAACATTACCAACCGAACCGGCCACCTGCAAAACTTTGTAATTTAGAAGATCAAGACAGAGCGCATCTCTTCAGATGCGCCGCCCTCAGGAATGACATTGACTCCCTGCCCGATGACCTGAGCAGGATAGAAAAGGAGGCAGTCTTATATTGGATAGCAAGACAGAAGAATGGCTGAAGAGGCCAACTTTGCACAAGAAAGAAAAAAAAAAAAAAAAAAGTATAAAGCGTTCACTAGGTGTTTTATGTAGGAACACAGTGGTACACAAATTGCCAAGGTACACAAAGATTGCTCGCTCTCAATCTACCTATCTAGCTGATCAGCTGTGTCAAATCCCTAATATGTGGTTTGTTTCACTCAATCGCATACTTTGCATACTTGCATGTTCCTGTGACGTGCACATGAGTGTTCAAATGAAGGCTTATAAATAAATAAAATAAATAAACAATAAAAGTTTTACAAATGATATGGTGATACAATTAAATTAAATACATGGTATGATGAATACTCATCGTTCAGTTGGGCGAGGCGACCAAGTATTTGAAGACATAGGTTTTCGACTGGACTGTCCTGGGTTCGGTACCAGGCGGGTGCGCTCCTTACGAACTGCTGTGGCTGTTATAGTACAGGGCCGTTGTGATATGACCCACGCATTCAAAAAAACAAGCAGGGACCGGTCGGGATTTGTTAAGGTGGGTCTCCTGGACATCCCCAACAGAATCCCAAAAAATCCGGTTGCGGGTTTTCCGCCATTTTGAAAATCAATTTTTAGATTTTTGAGTTTTGTCGACAAACGTAAAAATTAGCAATATTGAGTGAAGTATTGAACCGAAATAGCTCAAATTTGTTTTAAATTGTTCGTAAAGAAACGATTAAGGTGTTTGGTGCGCCTTCCTTTGATTATCTGGCAACCTACGGCCCTTGATGCAAATTTTTACCCTCTTTTTTTTAATTATCTGAATTTGTTTTGCATATTTATCATAACAAAAACAAAACCAGTAACTTTATGAAAATTTGTTTCAAATAAAAGTTGTAGGGCATGAAAAAACACATCGATATCATATTCTTGATTGTGTCCGTAGATAATAATGGCGGAACGCTACATGACAAGCAAGACCATTGTGCGGTGAGTAGCCTAAAACGTTTGCTCGACGCGCTACCACTAGCGCAGTCCATGGCCATAAGTCCCGTAGGAATTTCGACCTTTATAGATTTTCTCTTCTGATCCTGTTAGGGTATACCTTAAGGATAAAAAAAATCTTGGGTAAAAATCTGACATCTGGTGCCAAAGTTTTTTTACGTCGCCGTCTTGTTTTGGACATATGCATTTAGTACACGCTCTTAATTTTAATACATTTTCTATACTTTTGACTAGATTTGTAATAAATCTGACGTAATAATTGGATTCTCCAACAAATTTCCTTTTAAATTATACAAATTTGGACATTCTGGCAACATTGTGGTATTTGTTATAGTGAAATACATATTATTATTACTTATTTGTCCTGTTACAGGGCAAAAATTTACCCCAATTGTGCCTTTCATGATAGACTTTTAAATTTTGGCACAAAAATAGGGAAAAATGAAATTGGAAAATGTTTTAAAACCGTATGGGCAATTATTATTACCCAGGGTCATAAATGGCGGCCATTTTCCAAGATGGCCACCCAAAAAATTTATTTTGAAATTTTGTGACAGAATGTTAAAAATTTTGGTAACTAGATCATGTCATTGAAAAAATATTTTTGAAAGGCCATGTCCAACCCTAACCAAGGCACCAATTATTCGAACCACGTAAATTTTATGACAAATCGGTTATTGATACATACATGGGGCACTCCATTGAAAAATGTCATATTTTGGTTATTCAATATTTTTTAGAAACAATGTAGTATGGACCGCTATGGGTATCTTGCAATTTTCTAAGAATTAATACTAGCAAAATTTACTACTTTTAAAAATTCATTTTTTTTTTATACACATTTGGGAAATTTATGACAAGTTTCTATGTTCCATTACATAATGTTCAGCTTTCTAAATATGACAAGGGAAATGTTATTTTCCCCTTTTCAGTTGTTCAATTAAAAATTCCCGTAGAAAAGGAAATAGCCCCGGTAGATGACTAAACAGGTTTCAGAATTTGGTTACTAAAAGTTTTACCCTTTTGGGGGGACCCATAAACATAACCATATAATTTAGCTATTGGCACCCCTATACTAAAATCCTATTAGCAGGCCAGCCATTACCCCCCCCCACTACTCAGCGAGGAGAAAGTATTTGGAATGATTTTGATGTCTTAATAACTTCCAGCCCTTGTAGAAATTTTTTTTGTCAAAGGGTTCCCAAGGGGTATCTAAGCAAGACCAAGGCTTGTTTTTGATTGCCAAGTGGTTCCCAAAGGTAGCTACTGAAATTTTAAATAACAATAATGATACCCCTCGTTCACGATGAAGAAACCCAATGAGTTACAAACTTTTTCTCCTTTTTGGGGCAAAATCCAGCATGGTTCACGATGAAGCAGCCAAGGGTTACAAACATTTTTCCTTGTTGGGCAAGATACCCATAAATGATTGCTACATTTCAATTTTAAGTTGAAAGGTGACCACTTAGCACCAAATTATAACCCCAAACCTTACCCAAAAGAATGACATGAGTTTATTTTGATGGAAAAACCCCCAAGCTACCAAAGACGTTGCCAATATTTTACCAAATAGATTACTAAAAAGGTAAAAACGGGATGCCAAAATTGATTGCCCGTGGAACCTCGTGGCACAGGGTTTTTGGCCCCGTAAAACCCGCATTTTTTTCAGTTTATTTTCCGTCCTTCAACGGGTTGGGGTGATTCTAGAACGGGGAAGGGGATGCTTCCATTTGAAAAAGCGTGTAAGTGATCGAAAAATGTGTACGTTAAACCCAAAAGATTCGTAAACAGGGCAGTGCTCTAGAGAGTTTTTCCTAGTTTAGAAAATAAAATTTAAATTTAGTTGGTTTTAAAAAAAAATTTCGGGATGCGGCAAGAGAAAAGAGTGTGCACAGTGTAAACCCAGTATAATTTTTCATATTTAAAGGGGTTTTGTGTGTAAATAGAAACATAATGCAACATGAAACAGGGCAGTTTCAAGTGACACCCTATTTATTTTTACATGAAAATTAACCATAGTTATCCAAGTGCCCAAGTGTCGGGGTTTTTAGATAAAAAAAAAGTGTTGTTGTTCGAAAATCAATATATAATGATGCTTTTTAAAAAAAGAGTTCTTAATTTTTCAAACATAGAAATGATGCTATGCCTACTTTACTATTGTGATTATCTGTATCCGAACTTATTAAAATTTTTTGAGATTTTTTGATAAAACAAGGAATCGAAAAGCATAGTCTTCTATTCATTTTTCACGATCTTCAAATTTTTTAATGAAAATAAAACCATGCAACTAATTCAATTTTTGACTGTACTTAATTGGTCAACTTTTGGCAAACCCTTTGGTGCCTTTGGGTTTTTTTTAAAGAAACCAATTGGGGGGAATCTTGGCGTTTTGTAAATTTTCCCAAGAGGTAGTATTTTGACTCCAAAACGACAAGTAAGCGAATTTTGGCTTCTTTTTGGGACTATATGGGGGAACTCGTTTTTGATTATGGGGCATCGCCTTTTTATAAAGGTGTGTGGGTGGCCACTCCTAAAAAAGGCCGCCATTGGTGCCATTGTGTTAGTTTTTACATGGCCTATTCAAAAGTCTTTTCAATGACAGATCTATGGGGTAACCAAATTTCAACATTTTGGGCACAAAATTTCAAATAAAATTTGTTGGGTGGCCCCTTGGAAAAAAAGGGCCCCCCCCATTTGGTGTCGTGGGATAATAAAAAGATTTCCCGTAAGTCAAATCATTTCCCCAAATTTAAAATTTTTGTATATTTTTTGCCAAAAATTTTTTAATACTTCAAAATACAAATTGGAGGGAAATAGTGCACCTTACCGGGCTGTTAATAATATTTTATTTCACTATAAAAATACCACAATGTTCCCCGGATACCAACTTTGTATCATTTAATTGAAAATTTTTTTGGAGAATCCTATTTTCGTTAGAAATTCTTAATCTTACAATGAGTCAAAAAAGTATAGAAAAGTATTAAAATTAAGAGCGTGTATAAACGCATTTTCCCAAACAAGAGGGTTTTTAAAAAAAAATTAGGGCCCGGGGGGCCAGATATTTACCCAAAATTTTTTTATCCTTAAGGGAATCCCCAACAGGATCAGGAAAAAAAATCTATAAAGGTCGAAATTCCTACGGGACTTTTTGGCCCTTGGGCTTTCGCTAGTGGGTAGCGCGTCGAGAAAAGTTTTAACGTGCTCACCGCACAATGGCTTGCTTGTTTTAGCGTTCGGCCATTTTGGATGAGCGTGCGAGGAAGCGAAGTTCCATTCTACTACATGGAGAAAAAAATCCCGGGAAGTTTTTTTTTTTCTTTTTTTTTTTTTTTTTTTTTTTTTATTTTTTTCTGTTTTTTCCCCACCATTCCGGCTAAACCCAGACCCCCATTGAGATGAAAATTTTTTGGAGGGCCTTTGAAAACTCTGAACTTTTGAAAAATGCCACGTTTTTGAGCGCAATCGGAAATTTTTTTCATGAAAATCGCAAAATTTACGATTTTTTTTAATTTTTCAAAAATTTTTTTGACTTATAAACCCTACATGCTTTATCCGATTTTTAAAGATTTTTGCACAGAACCTTTATTTTAGAAAATGATATTTTTGTGAAATTTGAGCGCAATTGAAAAAAAATTTTTCATAAAAATCGAAAAATTTTTTCGGGTTTTTTCTTTTTTTAAAAAAATTATTTGACTTATAAAACCTACATGCTTTTCCCATTGTAATGATTTTTCGGAGAACCTTAATTTTAGAATTTATTATTAGTGTTAAATTTGAGCGCAATCGAGAAAAATTTTTTTAAAAAAAAAACGCAATTTAAGATTTTTTTTTAACAATTACGATTAATAATTAAAAATTTTAATTAATTTTTTTTAATTTAATTTTAATTTAATTTTAACAAATTTTAAAAAAATTCAACTTAGTAATGATTTTTCCAAGAACAAAAGAAAATTCACAAAAACACATGCAGCTAATGCACCCTTACGTATCCCACAACGCGGTGGGACTTAAGCGTTTTTTCCCATTATCTACGGACACAAAACAAGAATATTACGATGTTTTTTTTTCATGCCCTACAACTTTTATTTGAAACAAATTTTTATAAAGTTTCGGGGTTTGTTTTTTGTTTTATAAATAGGCAAAACAAATTCAGATAATTAAAAAAAAGAGGGTAAAAAATTTTTTTTTAAGGAAAGGGTGGTCGCCAGAGATTAAAAGAAAAAACATCCCCAAAAATTGTTATTTCACACCCCTAATTCTATGCAAAATTTAAAACCCCCAATTTTAGCTATTCGGTCTAATACTTCACTCAATATTTCTAATTTTCCATTCTTCGACAAAACTCAAAAATCTTTGGGAAAAGATTTTCAAAATGGCGGGTAACCCGCAACCTTTTTTTGGGGGTTTTTGTTGGGGAATTGAGGAAACCCCTCCGAAATATCCCAACCCGGCCCCTTCTTGTTTTTTTTTAATGCGTGGGTTAAGGCCATATATGAGCTAATTGCACTGTACTATTTTCTCTGGAAAAAAGTCTCCAATACGACCACGCTACTTCCCCTACGGTAAACCGCAAAAAGGGTTTTTTTCTAGGGGGGCCCGGGCCACCTCAAATCGGCTGGCTACGAAAGCGTTCACAGTAGGGTTCGTTTTTTTGATTCCACAATAATTTGGTTGAAATTTTATAAACACGGCTATGTATGTTGCAATGAGATGAAGTTAGTTCTCATTTGTTTTGAAATCTCCACGTTTAGGATTTCCCAGTCCTCACTTGCACGGCGCATGAAGATTATCAATCGCTCTTACAATTACTGTTTTTCTAGACGATATATCGGTGCTATTTTTCGGTCGGCACTCCTGATTCAAAAATGTTTTACATTCGTAGCTATTCACGGCGGCTGGCTTTAGGCCCTACTACAGTATCTCAGTAACTACCTCTCTAAACCCCTGGCTAAGCTCACTTGCATAAAGTTTTATTTTCAACTTATTAGACGTAGTCCATCCTGGCGGATATATTATATTTCGGTAAATACGCGCAAACAACTACAACTTTTTGTATTCCGTCTGATGGGGTTTATACGCCCCACGCTACTGTCTCTGTTTCAAAGTGGCTCCTTGGCCCAAAATGCCTATTAAAACTCGTTAAAACTGTTCACTCAATGACCAAACAATTAGAAATACTAACTTGCAGTGTCCCAAAAATAAGCTCCAATGCGGTTCTAATTAGGGGTGTGCGAGTACCCGAAATTTCGAGTCGAGTCGGGTATTTGGGATTCGACTCGGAAGTCTAGTATTTGGGATTCAAAATTTTGAAATCGAGTCTAAAAAAAAAAAAAACTATTTTGGTGGAGGTGCCGGGTCGCGGCCCCGCGGGCGAGTGTAGAAACGTAAAAATCGTAGGGGTGGACCAACGTTCGAAATTCCGAACTCGAACCGAACTTTTTTTGAAGTTCGAGTTCGTGGTTTATCAAAATTACGAACTTGCTCCGAACTTTTTAAACTTGCCGCTGTTACGCGCGAGAAAATCCTCCAATGGTGAGGCAGTATTATTCATTCGACTATCGATTTCCTGCGATATTTTCGATAGGGATGTGCGGTTCCATGTTTTGGTTCCGGTTCCGGGTAGTAAAGTACACGATTTTTCGGTTCCGGTTCGGTTCCGGTTGTATCAAAATATGTATAAAAATGTTAATTTATGGATTACTGAGATTAACCACTTGACAACTGAACAGGCCTATGTAAAAACATACAAATATCTACAAAATTGACAAATAATAGAAGTCTTTACTTACTTAGTCTTTATTACTTGATTATTAATGATAACACAAAATATTTATGTAACAGGACTAAATATCTATAAAAGGGCCAGCGCCGTTGCTTTGCATCGTGTGTTAGCCCATAAGCGTAATGAGTGCGAGAGAGATAGCTGCGGGGCGATGTAACTCGTCATAGCCAAGGTCGGCTGGCTGAGAGGCGGGCCGGGCCGTGCGCACATCGATGGGCGTACGATCCACTTCACAGCTGACTGTTCACGGGTGGTCAGGTCGACTGAGAGGTGAGAGGGGACATGCGCTGACCAAGTGAGCGCTCGATCCACCTGGACCGGATGACTGTTCAAGTTGAAAGCCTTCTACTGGGGGAGAAGTCGTGACTTGCTCGCGCGCGATTCAAAACCCGGAACCGAACCGAAGTCGGTTCCAAATTGTCGCGCTTCGGTTCGGGTACTAAATACCCGAACCGACCCGAAATTTCGGGTACCCGCACACCCCTAATTTTCGATAGTTGAAATGGAAGCAGCTCTCCACCAATTGCGTTGCGTACCTTCTAATGTTCGACTAATCGATTCGCAGCAATAATTCGATTCATCATGAATGTATCCACCAATGAGAAAGCTGCTAACATAAGACGCGAAGACGAGACGCTGTGACATTTACGACGATATTTACGATGTTTTATAGAGCAACAAGTATTATTTGGAATCACTGAACAATGATTAAAGAACCGAAATTAAACCACGTTTATATGCAATTATGTTAACAATTAATAAAATTTCTCGCAGGCAAGTTGAAACCACATTTGCGTCAGCTTTCACTCCTTAACCACGTGCCATACTACCACGTCTGCCAGAAGGGTGCGCCACCCGTTCCTAGCCATACTACCACGCCTGTCAGACGGGCCGTCAGGGGGTGTTTCTTTGTCAATAGTGGAGGCATGTGAAACAATGAAATTTTGAGAGAATCAAATTTGTAATATATTGTGTGTTTTTTTGAATATTAGAAATTTTGGGGATATAAAAAAATGGAGGGGGAATATCCTGGGGAATGTGGCCAAGGGTGGGGGGGGGAGAGAAGGGGGAGCAAAATGTCAAGATCAGAGGGAGAACCAATTAAATTATCTAAATGCTGACTAAATACCCTAAAATAGTTAATTTTTATTTTTTAGAATTTCATCCAAAAAAATGGGGGGGGAGGGGGAAGGAAAAGGGGCTTAGTAGGGCAGTGGAGGACCGAAACCGGACATAGATGGGTTGACATGGAATGATATGGAAAATGCACGGAGACTCCCTACTCAAGTCCTTCGGTATGGGCGAGAGCGCGAGACAAAGCTCTTACAACTTTCA
This sequence comes from Sweltsa coloradensis, assembly GCA_024449915.1. NCBI lineage: Eukaryota > Metazoa > Arthropoda > Insecta > Plecoptera > Chloroperlidae > Sweltsa > Sweltsa coloradensis. Next base: position 39,013 of record JAMZAV010006308.1, read on the forward strand.
AGAAAGTGTTGCCGGCCAGATGCATAGAGCATCAACCGCCAAGGTCAGAAAAACATACGTCGTACTGGCGACTCGGCGAGGATTGACAATGACTCATGAACCAGCCGCGTAAATTGCCGACAGCATCGTGCATATCACTCACAGATCGGTGGGTAGCACGCGT
>JAMZAV010006309.1:0-37209 GCA_024449915.1 Sweltsa coloradensis
GGTCGTCATCGTCTTTGTCATCGTTCGTTGTGACATTGTCATCGTCGCCGGGGGGTCGTCACGGGAAGAAGGCAAGGTCCCCGTCGACGATTACCAGAGCTCGCCTCTAGTTTCGTGAAATAATATACTGCGCTCTTACTATAGTGGCGGTACGCTATCTTTGGACTTGCTTAGTAGGGGAAACTACACTCAGGTATACCCCCACCATCGGACCTCGACCGGGCGGACAAAAGGGAGGGCAAGCGATCGAGATGAATAGAGAACTTGAGAAGGTGGCTTCAATACATAATTCACTGTCATTGTTTATTATTGCATTAAGGTGACCAGACGTACCGGTTTGACCGGTACAGTACCGTTTTCAGAACACTTGTACCGGTGTCCCGAGAGACTCATTAAAATGACGTATTTGTACCGGTTTGCAATTTTGGAAGGGAAATGTCCCGGTATTCTGTCAACTGTACCGTGTGGAAGGATTATGTTTTACTTGAAAAAATACACTCCTCTGATAAATACTAACAGTAATAACATTGAAATAGTTGTTCCACTTCCAAGAAGATAATTTATTTTCTCTAGGGGTGTGCGAGCATTTTTCAATGATTTTGGTGGAGGTGCCGGGTCGCGCTCGAGTGTGAAAACGTATATATTTTGTTATCTATTCTTGGCGTTACCATATCAAGTCTGAATATCCATGATACTAACCTCAGTATTTTGATACAAATTTGTGTTCTTTTGGGAAGTTCTGAACTTTTTTGGCACAAATAATAAAAACATGTCACTATGATGTTTGTGTGTAATACCACTTACTACTGAATTATGTCATAGCCTAGCGCTAATAACATTTATGGTTGATCATTAAAATGATCTAGAGAGAGATTACATTTTAAAATCAATTATATGTTACTCTTACACTTTTGGAGCCAACATATAGATATATCAATAAATAAAATTAATATTAAACGTAATTGTAAAAAGTAAATATAGCTAGAGTAATAGTGAAATTTAAAAAAAGACGACCAAGTACTCGGACTCGACTCGAATGAAAAAATCAGGACTCGCACACCCCTAATTTTCTCAGTCTTTATTTGCATTGATTTTTCTTATAGATAATGAAAAATCGAAATGTATTAATCATGCAACTGAACTACGTTTTTGATTAATTACATACCTAGGCCTACACAAATTATTTCATTGAAAAAGTTAAATCATGCATATTATACAAATAAAATGCATTTTCAATTATCTTTTTACTATTGATTAGAAGAACTTCATTAGTATGATGCCCTCATCAATACATAACACGCATTATTTTTTTGCCGAGTGGTTGTATTTTATTTGTACTATCATTTTTAAACCATGAGATAAATATTTTAAGACTACAAACATTTACATATCAAAACCATTTGTAATCCATATTTTCATGTCAGAAATCTGTTTTCTGGGCATTTGACGAAATAAAGCTCCCAAAAAATTGTTTCCAACGGCTGGGGCTCTCCCCCAGACCCAAAATGGTCCATAGAGTAGGCCTACAAGTACATATTCTTTCACTTTAGTTGTCCCGGTTTGTAACTTTCAAATATGGTCACCTTATGCATGTCCTAAAATAAATAATATGAGATTAATTGCCACTTTTACCTATGTTATTGTACACAAATTGGTCAATACGATCAAATTGTCTTTTTAATTTAAATTTTTAACCTAAATTTGGCTTTAGTACCCGGCAAACGCGGCAATCGATGTGTAATTAAAATAGCCCACAATCAATAAAACGGATTGCAAAGATCTGTTCTTGTGAGGGTGCAAAATATTGCCATACGTTAGCATCGATTTATAATTTAATTTGGGAAAGAAAAGTAAGATAAACATAGCCGTAACTAGGGTTGATAACCCGCTTACCATGTAAAAATGTGTAGATAAACTTTATTTAGCTATTCCGACAAAATGAGTAAAATATATAAGCAGATGAAGAGTATTTGGTAACCCAATTGGTGTCAAGATTCGACTTTTTTGTGTTCTACAACGTAGAACCCTTCCTGCTTTTCAGGTCCAGTGCAGGTTAAGTGTGGGTTAGAAGAAGGAAATATATAAATATAAATAATTACTATTAGCTTCTCAGAAATATTGTTGTTAAATAATTGTTTAAACACGCACTCTTCAACCTGTGTTTCCATGTATAATATGAACGTTGTGGCCTTACCCGTTCGGTCAGAATTGGTGCAAATGGCACGAAAATATTGCACAAAAAATCGGAAAAAATCGTAAAAGTACGATATTCATAAGAAATATTTCTTCGATTTTCAGACGGAAAAACAAACAAACAAAAAAAAACAAAAAAACAAACACCCGAGCAAAATTTTTTGGGGGGTCAGTTAAATTAAAGTCTTCGCTTCACTCGCTTCGCTCATCCAATAATGGTTGACTGGTTGATGAAGTAGCCACCGAGAATGAACGTACAACATTGTATTTCTAACTGCGTACTTGGTTCGGGCGTTTAAATCAAGAACGCACCGACCACCTGCTGTTTCCACCCAGGAACTTCCAACGTTGCAACTCGTGTTTGTACCATGTACCTCGAGGCAGCGTTGTCGCGCCAGATGTCCACAAGTGGTTTGGCACTTGAGTTTAACTAACTTTTAAACAAAATATCAGGAGGGGCAGATTTTATTTTAATTGACCTTACACTATTTCAAAATATTTAATATTTACGCCTGCAATTTGTTTTCAAATTTAAATCCATTCTTTTAAGTAGAATTTAATGATAACTTTGAATAAACGTGTGTATTTTTAGTAAACCTTTTGTTATAAGCTAAAAGATGAAAACCTGTTTCTTCAATATAGTCATCTGCCTGAGTTTTTTCTGGTTTCCATACAAATAGGTATAGGCTTCAATATTGACTACATAACAAGGTGGCAACAACTTCCTTATCTAATTATTCCACAGCCTCTATTTCTATTATTTAGCCAATGCTTCTTGTACAGCTATATCCACAACATAAGCACATCCATGCACATAGTCGGCAATACATGTTAAGTACATAAACATGTTGTTCAATGTCTGTTTCAGGTATAAACTGCCAGAGTCCCGAGCAGCGAATCTCGGCCCGAGTTTGATGGAGACGACAGCGGTTCATTGGTTCCCACGGACAGCAGCGAGGATCATGACGAATATCACTGCTCACTAGACTAAGCCATCTTGAGAACCAAGCTTTACCCAGGGAGATTTGTACCTATTGTGTATGCTATACTGTCATAGTTTGTGTTGTCATGGCCAAGTGATGTAGATATTCATTGTTTTTATATTTTAATAGAGTATATTTATTGTAATAAAGTTGGCAGTCAAAAAGTATGTTTAGAGCAATGCTCGTTTCTACCATAAAATTACTGAATGTAATGTGGAACATATAGAAAATACACAAATAAATAGATCGCCTAGACCAGAATCAGCCAAATTGTTGTTTAATATTCTGCCCCAATAAACTTGATCATACATAATGAATTTTGTACTTGCCAAGACGAATGCAGCGAAATAGAGTTTTGTGTGCGCTTATGTGAAGGTTTGATCATATATCACTTATCACAGGTCTTATCGCACCTGGTTTCTAAATTCTAAGTGCATAAAAGAAAATGTTAAGAACACATAAGTAGAAAAATTGTTGTTTTGAGAATTTACATCTACGTGAGAAACTAGGTTGCTTCAACCGAGTGGGTCATATCACGTCGCCTGTGACATTGTATGACGTATGACTCAAGTCTTAAGGCACTTACCAATGCCAAATATGTTTGTAAGAACAAACCAGTCAGTTAAAGTTTTTCGCTTTTAATCACAAACTTTAATAACATTAACATTCAGATGGACTTAGTACAATTTGCACATTACTACAATGCGTCTTAACGATTAAATTTGAACTCGAAACCAAAACTTGAATATAAATATTATGTTTATTTGGTTTGGTCATACACTGGTAGCAGGAAGCGGGGGGTTGGGGGGGGGGGGGGGGTAGGGCACATAAGAGGTGGAATCCAATGTTTACAACGACGTCGTGAGAAGCTAGGGCGCTTCAACTGTATAGGTCATATTGCCGTGCATTATTCATATTGTAGTTGATTTTCAATTAGTGTTGTTAGTTTTAAAAAAGATCCATTAATAATAAAGATTACGTTTGATAACGATAACAATAATACAATTTATAGTATTTGATTTCAAAAGAACATTTTAGTACGTAAATTAATTAATGATGTTTAAATCGCTTCCAATAACAAATTAAAAAAGTTTGTCGCAAATGTCATTTGATTGACGAACTTCTTATGTTCGGGAACCGACAGTGTTGGCTCGGGCGCTAAGCGCTCGACTCTGATTCGGGAGGTCCCGGGTTCGAATCCCGTCGAGACCGGCAATCCTGACTGAAGGTTTTTTCCGAGGTTTTCCTCAGTCGTCAAGGCGAATGCAAGGAATTGAGTCCTCTTAAATAGTCCTCGGACATACCTTCACAATTTCCTATCCGCACATACCAAGATCACCTGAAGAGGGGCTAATTGCACCCTATAACAGGTTTCCCACGATAAAAAAAATTATGTTCGGGAGAGAACTAATCAAACGCGCAAAGCATCACATCTGTTTGAAAAGAGTTTATTTAGATTTTAAAGGCGCGTCAATCGTCAGGTCATATACTCATAATGCACCACTCAAACCTTGGGGATGAGGGGAGAAGAGTCCCATGCTGGTCAGAACCAGCCACGGGTAAGGGGAGGAATGGGGTGTTCTCACGTCACAGTCATCATCGTCTTTGTCAACGTTCGTGGTGTCATGGTCGTCATCGTTAGGGAGGTCAAACGGGGATTGAAAGGGGTCCCCGACGACGACTGCTTGAGCTCGCCTCTAGTTTCACGGATTACTCCCCTATTGCTAGCTGATGTTTGAGAGATGAATTTATCTCTTTCCTCGCCTTGTACTTTTATCAGAGCCATCTTCCCCAGGCCCAGACGGGGACGCCAAGCGTTCACAACGCAACAAGAAGCGTGAGTGATCTTGATGATTTGTAAATATTTCTTTATTAAACTCTTTACATGGACCAGTGGTTCCCAAACCTTCCAGCCACTGTGCCCCCTGAGTAGTTTGGCTTCAACCACGTACCATACCCTTCTATGAACAAACAACAGTCGATATTTCCCTGCGTTTTCCCGCTTGGGCGGTTTTGTAACTCAGGAGATGACTGTATTTTGACTCTAAATGATACCGAGCGCATTGTTTTCATACTGCCTTGAAGTTCTTGTAGCCAGCTTTGGAAAAATTGTACAGGCTTGTCTTTGTTTTGTACGTGTTTGGGCAGTGCCATTAAATTTATAAACGATATTTCTATGGACAGCCAGCATTAATGTGTTCTTCACAAGTTAGTAGCTTTTAACAAATATGCATGACTTTGATGATACAGTAACAAATAATGTTTTGTTGTGCTGGACTTTGTCACGTACACAGTTTTCAAGATGGCGGCGAGTGAGGATCACGTTTCATCCGGCTCTACAAATAAATTAGGAAATAACTGTGAATTATGTAATTCTGGGATAAGAAAAGGTGTAAAGTGCATTTCGTGTGACAACATTGTTCATTCAAAGTGTTTAAAACCTACGAAAAATTGCGTCGGTGACAGTAATTCACAAAAAACAGACTGGGTGTGTTCGTACTGTACGGGTGTTGTGAACAACGTGGGTAATGTGATGAAAGATCTGCCTGCTGCTGCCATCCCCGCGGACATTCAAGAACAGTGTGCTATGTTAAAACGTGATTTTTTTTTTTTAATAAATTAGTGGCAAGCATGGAGAGAGAGAGTGAGCTCAAAGAAGGAAAAATTAAGATCTTAAAAGCTGAGATCAAGAATTTGACCCAAGACAATGGCAAACCACAGCCGCTCAATCGGGAAACTGTATCAGTAAGTAGGCCTACTATTTATAATAAACAGTATAGTGATATCGTGGCTCGTAGCAACCCAAGTGAGAAATCAACTTCTCATAAACCAGCGATTGTTATAAAACCTAAGGAAAAAACGCAGAACAGTGATATGACAAAAAAGGCTATAAAAGACAGTATTAAGCCTGAGACCATGAAGTTAGGAGTATCCATGATGAGAGGAGGTAGGGACGGAGGCGTCGTCATAAGCTGTCAGGACGAATCTACGCTTAACACGTTACGAGATACTGCTCAAGATGCACTGGGTGGTGATTATAGTGTGGAATGTCCACGTAAACGTAAACCTCGGCTTATGATTACTGGCGTTGACGTGGCATCAGCGACTGATGACGGTGACTTGAAGGCAACGATTGTAAATCAAAACAATCTAGATGCGCTGACTACGGATATGCGAGTTGTATACAAGGGAAGAGAAAACAAGTTTGGACTGATAAATATTGTGATCGAAGCTTCTCCAGATACAAGAAAGTTACTTCTTCGCGATAATAAACTTAATATTGGATGGAGAAGATGCAACATTAAAGACTATGTTTATATTAAACGTTGTTATAAATGCCAGGCGTTCGGCCACTTTGCTAGTTGCCAACGTGACGAAGTATGCGGTTTCTGCGGCGGCAAGCACACATATTCCCAATGTACAAGTGACGTGGCTTTATGCGCAAACTGCAGTAAGGCAAACGTGTCAAACAATCTTAAGTTTGACTGCAGACACGAGACAAACAGTAGTGAGTGCCCATCATACCAACGCTTGTTCAACTCCGAGCTGCAAAAAGTCGATTATACAACTCAATGACTAGGGAGTAAGGAAGTGGTCGAAACTCATCATGAGCAACCATTGGCAAAGTCTTTTGTGTGTAGTGATAAACCCAACTCAGGCAACAAACAGCAAGAAAGAAGTCTGGCAACTCTACGAACTACAGTGATAACTATTGCAGGGTCTGTTGTTACTCCACTGGACTCTAACCCGGAAAGTAGTTGCACTCCTAGTGATAAGCAACGACTGCTAATCATGTACACAAACATTCAGTGCCTACGTAACAAGGTCGATGAACTAGAATCATACACTTTATCCCAACCTTGTGATATAATCTGCTTGTCGGAACATTGGTTGACGGAAGAACAGGTCCCTAGTGTGCACATACTAGGGTACAATCTGGCAAGCTGTTTTTGTCGAAAAGAATTAAAAAACGGTGGAACTTTAATCTTTGCTAAAGATGGCCTGCAAGCTAAAAAGCTGGATAGTTTTGATAAGTTGTGTACAGAAAAAGTGTTGCAGTGTGCAGTGCAGTGCCATAGATTTTTATTCAGAGTGTGGAAGGTTTTTAATTGTTTGTATATACAGGTCGCCATCGTCGAGTTTCGATATTTTTTATAACAAGTTACAAGAAATCTTAAAAATCATAACATTAAAAAAGTGTAAATCAATAATTTGCGGAGATTTTAATGTGAATTTTGCTGAAAATCATCCTCATAGTAATTCTTTAACAGATCTGTTTTTATCTGAAAACTTTAAAGCCTCTGTCACCGTGCCAACGAGGATTTCAAAAACTTGCAGCACGTGCAAAGACAATATTTTTTCAAATATTGAAAGTGACATATCTGAAACCGATGTTTGTGACTATGGTCTGTCAGACCACTGTATAATTAGGCATGCTGTGAAGTTAACGTAATACCTATTAGAGAAGGTACTGATAAAGAAACGAGACAATTTAGTAATCATAATATTTACAAATTCATCGCTTACATGAGGGAGGTTAATTGGGAACCTGTTTTGCTTTAACATGTGTAAATATTATGTTTGATTCATTCATGAGTATAGTTATGCAAGTGTTTAATCGAGCATTCCCCTTAAAAAAAGTTAAAGAAACCGTTAAAACAAAAGGAACTTGGTATACAAAAGACTTGTATTCACTGTCCACTGCAGGTAAAAAATGCATATTTAAAATCCAAGGGGCCAAAAAGATGTAATTTAGATATTTCGTATTACCTAGAATTAAAAAATTGTACAGAAATAGTATTATGGAGGCCAAGCGAATTTACTTTGAGAACTATCTGGCTAATGCTAATAACAAATCTAAAGCCGCATGGGATGTTATTAATACTTATTCTGGCGGTAACGGAGGTCACCCTTGGACATAAACATAACAAACGATTCAACCCTTATTACTTCGCAGGAAATGGTAGCAGATATGTTTAACAAGCATTTTGGCACTAGTGTGGCTGAATTGAGAAAGTCACTACCGTCGAATAACAGCACCTCAAATGTGTACAATAATCCTGGCACATACAATATCCAACCTAAATCTACAAGTGTCCCATACTCCGATCAATGCCATGTTTGTCAGGCCTATACGAAAACAAGAGTTTTATGATATTGTGGACAAAGTTAGTAAGAAAAAGTCCTCTGGCTTAGAAAGTATTCCTTGTAATATCTTAAAACATGTGGGCGTTTACATTGCGGTTCCACTCATACACATTGTTAATGAGTCATTTATTCAGGGCAAATTTCCAGATGCTTTAAAAAAAGCTAAAGTGGTCCCTATATTTAAGAAAGGTGACAGAACTAAGTTAAGTAATTATTGCCCTATATCATTACTTTCTGTGTTTTCAAAGATTTTTAAACTGCTATGCGTAATAGATTAATCTCTTTTCTTGACAGTCATTCGCTATTAAACGAGAGCCAGCATGGTTTTGTGAAGGGGAAGTCCACTACGACTGCACTGTGTGATATTATCTCTCATGTAATTGAGGCCATTGACAAACGCAAACACGTGATAGTTTATTTTATGACTATTCTAAAGCATTTGACAGTGTCAATCATGAAATGCTTCTTAAAAAACTTGAACACCTGGGAATTGCGGGGAAACCTCATTCCTGGATAAAATCGTACCTAGAAGATCGTAGCCAAATTGTTTGTGTATCTGGTAAATTAGAAACAACTTTTTCAAAAGTAGTGAAGTTAAGTTTAGGCGTACCGCAAGGCTCGGTGCTATCACCTTTGTTTTTTATCGTTTTCATAAACGACTTGACAGATTTGGTAAATATGGGTAAAGTTACCCTATATGCAGATGATTCGAATGACTTAATTAGTAACCTTGATCTTGAGTCGTTTTATTCTGAAAGCAGGCTGGCTGCTAATCAAATGTTGTATGGTGTGATGATAATGAACTTTTTAGGATGCTGATAAAACATTGTTGATGCAGTTTAAAACAAAATAAAAAAATACTGACAGAAGTCCTCTTGTGTATCTTAAATCTCATCCTATTGTTGAAGTTGATGTGACTAATTGTCTGGGTGTTTTTGTTGACAATGTGCTGGACTGGGGCATACACATTAATTATGCGAGTAAAAAACTTGCAGGATGATGTTACCTTATTAAAGACTGATGGATGTATGCAGTCTACGTGTTGTCAAATTAGTTTACTTTGCATATATCCAGTCCAGACTACAGTATGGGATTGTCTGCTGGGGGTTGTCACCCCACACCATTAGACTTTTTAGACTACAAAAAGGGCTGTACGGTATATGTCCCATGCTAGCAGTTATGCCCACTGCAGGGAGTTATTTAAAGACCTAGAGATTTTAACTTTGCCCTGCCTGTACATTTACAATGCAATTTTATATGTTTTAAATAATGACAAGCTAACAACGACTAACGGTGATTGCCATGACCATTTTACTAGGAACAGAGACAATTTTAAAATTGGAGAGCATCACCTAAACCTATCTTGTATGCGACCTGATATCTCAGGCGCTAAATTATATAACAAGCTGCCCAAATACTTAAAGAAGAACAATGTGATAAGTTTTAAGTCTGAACAGAAGAGGTTTTTAACTAACAATCCGTTTTATTCTGTCAATGAATACCTGACATCTTAAATCTTTGTTGACTTGTTTTTATCGTATTGTATTGTAGTGCTTACTCTTTGTGTGTTATATTGTTGACCTGTCCAATATCATTGTAATGATCAATTAAGGACCAATAAATATATTATTATTATTATTATTATTATTATTATTATTATTGATTATTATTATTATTATTATTATTATTATTATTATTATTATTATTATTATTATTATTATTATTATTATTATTATTATTATTATTATTATTATTATTATTATTATTATTATTATTATTATTATTATTATTATAGCCCCTGGAAACTCCCCGCGTTCCTCTGGGGGTACGCGTACCACAGTTTGAGACCCACTGGATAGACGATAAGAAGAGAGTCTAGTTTGTCTGTTCTATTGCACAGACGATGTCCACAAGAAGGTAATGAGAACAAAGAAACGACGACGTGAGAAACTAGGGCGCTTCAACCAGTTAGGTCTTGTTGCGCCGCCTGTGATATTGAAAGTAAATGAAATATGTTTATGGTGTGTTTGATAATTTAATTGTTTTTAAGATTTAAAGGAATAGGAAATTTAGATGAAAATAATAACAAAAACAAATATTATTTGAATAGCAATAAATAAATCACGGAAATGTTATTGTTGAAGTTTATAAGATTTAAGGTCATTACTACCGTCAGGTTAATTGCGCCGCCTGCGATAATGTAGATTATTAGTAAATTAATAACTCTATATATTGTTTCAAAAGGGAGGAACGTAAGGGGTTACGCGGGATGACGCGGGGTGGACAGGCTTGTGCTGCAGGGTCAGAATCAGCCACAAACAAGGGTGGGTCTTGGTGGTAGGTGGCCGGGGACAAGGGGCCGGGGCAGTAGCTTGACCATGGTCGGGACGGGGGAGGTTCTGTGGAATGTGACGAAATCAGGCTGGGCTCAGGCAAAGAACAGTGGGCAAGGGAGGGTATGGGGAGGGCATGGAATGGTGGTTCCCATACGTCGTAGTCGTTTGCGTCTGGGTCAGGGTCCGTGTTGTAAAAGTCATCGTCGTCGGGGAGGTAGTCAAAGGTCAGGGGAAAGTTCCCAGACGACCGCCAGAGCTCGCCTTTAGATTCAGTAAGTTATATAATGTACGCTTCAAGTACCCTTATCAGCCTTTTGCCATTCTCGTCGACTAACTCTATAAATGTCATGTTCTCCTGAAGTCTTTTGTTCTGATCTTGTAACTCTGTTATCACTGTGTCAGGCCACAGAAGGCCACAATTTTGAATATACTTACGCAAGTAGAGTCATTAATTAACAAAACGACAAAGTCGCATATAATAATCTCGTCTGGTGTAAACCACGGAGGGTTATTGAATTAAGAAAAATTAAAAACTTTTCTCATATCAAATTCTATAAGATTAAACTGTCAGATTGTTATCAAATTGTCTTAAATTTATCAATAAAAATATCCTGATTTGCTGGACGGTTAGGAATGGATTTGATTTTCATTGCGTACGTACCCTTAAAAAATTATCTTGCTGGTCACAACCTGATGTTCGGTTTAAGGAATTTTGGGCGGTTTGTTTATTTTTTGGTTATTTGGATTAAGGGCGCGTTAACCGTTAGGTCATAATGAACCACTCTAGCCTAGGGGATATAGGGAGGGGAAGCCCATGCTGGTCAGAACCAGCCACAGGAAAAGAGAGAAAGGGGGAGTTCTCACGTTTGGTCGTCATTTTTTGTCATCGTTCGTTGTGTCATTGTTGTCATCGTCGTCGAGGGGTCATCAAGAGAAGGGGGCAAGGTCCCCGACGACGACTACCAGAACTCGCCTCTAGATTCGAGGAGTAAGCAGGTGTTTGCGGGTTTGGACTTTTTCTCTTGTTTGTATTGTTTATTTGGATTAAGGACGCGTCAACTGTAAGGTCATAATGCATCACTCAAGTCTTGGGGTTATGGGGAGGAGGGGCCCATGCTGGTCAGAACAACCACAGGAAAAGAGAGAAAGGGGAGTTTTCCCGTATCGGTCGTCATTTTCTTTGTCATCGTTCGTGGTGTCATTGTTGTCATCGTCGTCGAGTGGTCGTCAAGAGAAGGGGGGCAAGGCCCCCGACGACGATTACCAAAGCTTGACTCTAGATTCGAGGAGTAATATTCTACCCATCTTACAAGCAGATGTTTGCGAGGTGGACTTTTCTCTTGTTTGTTTTGTTTATTTGGATTAAGGACGCGACAAACGTTGTCTAGATGAGATTATTTAAGACGGTTTTATTACTGTTAACAATTAAAGATAGATAGAATTTTTATTCACTAGACTCTTCGCAGAGAAAGAGAATAAATACGAATAGAAAACGTGGCAGGCCTAGTTCAGAGATTTCGAAGGTCTCCTCAAATTTTCATCAAGATCGCATATGCCGTTTGCCCGGTACAGCGCGAACAAACAGACAATAAAAGAAGAAAACGAGAAAGAAAAATGTATCCCGAACTTATTTTTTTTAGAGAAGCGGGGGGGGGGGGGTTAGTGAAATTGAAGTCTTTGCTTCGGTCATCGAATTTAATGAAATGATGTAATGGTATGTTTGATGATAACATGAATTATGTTATCTTTGTTATGGGTTATTCCATTAGTAAAGTTTATTTGGATGAAGAGCGCGTCAACCGTTCAAGGAAATTAATGCGAAGATTGTGACGACGACGTGAGAAACTATAGGGCGTTTCAACCGGTTGAGTCATATTATGCGCCATGGTATTGTAAGTAAATGAAATTAGTTTGTGGTGTGTTTGATGGTTTTATTGTTTTCTAGGTTCGTAAAAGAAAGAAAATTATGGGATTAAGGGCGCGTCAACCGTTAGGTCAAAAGGCGTCACTCTAGCCTAGGGGATATGGGGTTGAGGGGCCCATGCTGGTCAGAACCACCCACGGGTAAGAGGAGGGACAGGGAGGGTTCTCACGTCGCAGTCGTCAGCGTCCCAGTCATCGTTCGTTATGTCGTTGTCATCGACTCATCGTCGACGGGGAGCTCGTCAAGGGAAAGGAAAGGCGTCACCGACGACAATTGCCAAATCTCGCCTTAGTTTTGGGGAGAAATATAATTACCTTCTTACTATTTGATGTTTGCGAGATGTTCCATTCTCATGAATAGCCTTTTTTAATTAGCATAATTGTTGTATTTAAACATTCACTCTGTTACTAAGTCCATATTATTATGGTACTTTATATTCGCCGTGTACACGATTGAATTGGTCTCTTTAGTCGCCTCTTCCGCTTAGCTGAGCCATGCTCTGGGCCAATTCTATTCCGGGCCCAGACGGGGGACGGAGACATTAAATAATGGTCGGTTATTTTAATTTAAAAGTGTTTTGGAATATGGGCGTGTAAATCGTATGCCTTTCTTCTCAAAAAGTACTTCCAACCTTGAATTCAATCATGAAGCCATCTGTGAAAACCAAAGTAAACCTTTGATGTTCATGATAATTGTTCCTTGATTTCGTAAACGGAAATCCGACACTAAATCAAACATACCCAAGTCCGATATAGTTAACAGCCCTTATGTTGCATGTATCGATGACATGAGGATCTAGGGCGCCTCAACCGAATAGGTTACTGTGCGACGCCTTATGTTCTTAAACTTATTAACAAAGGAATTCGCAGGAGACATTGTTTAGTAACATGAGTTTACTTTGATATTGGCAAGAATATTATCGTGAGTATATAATAAATTATTGCAAATAAGGTAATAAATAAAAGAGTTTTGTGGTTATACAAATTTTCGTGCGTTTATCTAGTATAAGGGCGCGTCAACTGTTCTTCATAATGCTCCACTCTAGCCTGGGGGATGTAACAAAGATACAACCGTGCTCGACAGATCCAGCCGTTATCATGGGGGATGTTTGTCACAAGGCCGGCCAGAGCTCGCCTCTTGTGGCGGGGAGTTACATACTCCCCTACGTCCTATAACTTATGATTGCGAGATGGACTCCTCGTCTCTTAAATCGCCTCTTACGATTGCCTGGGTGTAGTAAAAGCAATTGATTACTACGTCAGACACCAGCTCGCTATTTATATATTGCACCGCCTTTGATATTGTAAGTAAATTTATTTAATTTATTGTTTGTTTGGGAGTTTTTAATGATTGCAAAGTTTATAAAGGAAACTAAATAAATAAAGATGGAAAATGACGAAGAAGGTGTCGTTGCTGGCTGGAGCAGGAATTGAACCCTGGACCGTCTTCATTGGAAACAGAGCTCTAAACACAAGGCCAAAGAGCCAATGAGTCATTGTCTAACTGTCATAGTTCGTGTTGACATTGTCGTCGTCGTCGGGAAGGTCTTTAATGGGACAGGAAAATATCACTGTGTGTCCTACTCCAGCCTAGGGGATGTTCGGAGGACAGGACCATGCTGGTCAGAACCAGCCACGGGCAAGGGGAGATAGGGGGGTTTCTCACGTCGCGTTCGTCATCGTCATTGTCATCGTGAGATATCCGTGAGTGAGACGTGTGTTTCCTATTCGAATTCTGGATCAATAAAAAATAATTTGAACTTTGGTGGAGGCGCCGGTCCAGTCTATTTGTAGCATGTATACACAATGTAATTCATTTAAAACTTACACAACACAAGAATGTGTGTATATTGGTTATTTAGAGTAAGGGCGCGTCAACAGTTTAGTCTCAATGTGCCACTCTAATCAAGTCTCAACCTGGTCAGCACCAGCCTCGGGCAAAGTGGGGAAAGGATCTCCCTGTTGCTAACGTCAACGGCCAGAGCTCGCCTCTAGTTTTGGTGAGTATTTTACTCCCATACATAATAGATGATGTTTGCGAGAAGGAATTGATCTCTTTTCTCGCCTTGAATAGAAAAATAGAGAATTTATTAGAAGATCTATGCTCAGAGTTAAATCTATCCCGGGATTGTTTTGTAAATGTTTATTCACAAATAGTGATTTTTTTGTTAATCTGGATAGAAGACGCGTCAACCATTAGGTCAAAATGCACCACTCTAGTCTAGAGGATATGGAGAGGAGGGGCCCATGCTGGTCAGAACCTGCCACGGGTAAGGGGAGGAAGGGGGGTTTCTCACGTCGCGGTCGTCATCGTCTTGGTCATCGTTCGTTGTGTCATTGTCATCGTCGCCGGAGTCGTCGTCAAGGAAAGGGGGAGATGTCGCCGATGACGACAGCCAGAGCTCGCCTCTAGTTTCGGGGAGTAATATACTTCCCTTTAACTAGCTGATGTTTGCGAGGTGGACTTGTTCTCTTGAATCGCCTAGCACGATTAGCAGAGCCATGCTCTGGGACACTACTATACCCTTCAACTCATGGGTCAAGTCCACAGATATAAAATAAGTTTGAAGTTGGTTAGGTTTAAGGGCGGGTCAACTGGTAGGTCATATTACGCCTCCTGCGATAATATAGTTTATTAGATAATTAATAACCAATATATTTTTTCAAAAGGGTGGAACATAAGGGGTGACGCGGGGGAACGCGGGTGATGCTGTCGCTGATTGTCAGGATTCACACAGATTCTGGGTGTATAATAACACAACGCATTCTTATACATCGGAAAGGTCAAGTACCAAGGACATCGTGAGAAACTAGGACACTTCAACCCGCTAAGTTATATTGCGCTGCCTGTGATATTGAAAGTTAATTAAATGAATTTGTGGTGTGTTTGATGATTATATTATTATTTTCTAAGATTATAAAAGATAAGAAGATGATTGATGATGATAGTGATAAGAAAAGAAAAAATCTTTGTGGAGTAAAATATATTTTTTTTAAATTTTTTAAAAGTGTATTTGGATTAGGGGACAATGTTAAGATACATATAGAAAACACATTGGTAGGACATTGCTCATTGCTTACGTGTACTGGCTGATACTGGAATCTTTCTGTAGGTAAATCATTACACGATATACTCTCATGCGACAGATAACTACACTAGGGAAACGTCGCGAAAACGTCGCACGTCGCGGTCGTCGTTGTCTTCGTCATCGTTCGTGGTGTCATTGTCGTCACCGTCGTCGAGGGGTCGTCAAGTTAAAGGGGAATGGTCAAGGGAAACGTGCTTGCTACTTTGAACTGGATCATGTGGTTTAGTTACCATGAGGAGGCTTCTTAGGGTGAAAGATGATCTAAATGAGTCATGAGATTGAATTTGCTAGCAATACGGCGAAGTTGTACGGACACCCCTGTAAATATTCTATGGAGAAAGTAGCAGACGGACTCTCGGTCGTCTTAGGCCTTGGAACACTGTTTAAAGTTTCAAAAATAAAATGTTTAGAGTAGTCATTGGCCTGAAATGCCTTTAAAAGATGATGGTTTTCGTCCGTGAGTGATTTAGGGGTAGAGCACATGACCGACGCCCTAGCGGCTGGACATTTAATTATTCCGCGTTTAACACTAGAAGGGTGGTTTGAGGTAAAGTTCAGGTACTGGTCAGTGTGCGTTTTCTTCCGGAAAACAGAAGTCACTATATTTCCGTCGTTAGATCTCCCTAAATTGACGTCTAAGAAGGGCAAGGCCCCGTCCTTCTCTACTTCTACAGTGAACTTGATGGACGCAGCTTGTTGACTCAGGTGGTTTAAATATGTGTCAATATTGTCACAACCGTGCGATCAAACTTAAAAATATCGTCAACATATCGACGCAGATGTTCCACGTGGAAGGGGGCTGTCGCCAGAGCAGTGGCTTCAAACTCTTCGAGGTAGATATTAGCTAGGATAGGAGACAAGCTGGATCGCAATCCATCTGTTTGCATGTAGTAAGTGTCACCGAACCGATTGGATTAGATATTGCTTAACGTCTCATATTTATGCAACTTGGCTAATCGAGACGAAGGGAGGGACGTAAGGGATTACGCGGGGGGACAAGGGGTGGACATGCCTGTGCTGGTCAGAACCAGCCACAAGCTTATGGGGAGGGCAAAGGTTTGCCCCACGTCGTGGTCGTCTCCGTCTGTGTCATCATCCGTCCGTGTTGTCATTGTCGTCGCCGGCGGGGAGGTAGTCAAAGGGAAGGGGAAAGTTCCCCGACGACGATCCAGAGCTCGCCAGTAGTTTCAGGGAGTAAAACTCCCCTAATCACGGGCCAAACCACGAGAAGGTTGCGAGTTGGAATTTGATGGCCCACCGAACCGAAAATAGCTGGATTTGACACAAACACTCAACAAGTCCATAATGTTTTCAACATTTCGCGTTGTTCTACTCCCAAGTGTGTGTTCGCGGCCAAACGTTTCTTGACACAGGTCAGAGCATCATTGACCGGAATGTTGGGAAACAGATGTATGACGTCAAAGCTCACCAGAATGTCGTCAGGTTTCAGATCAAGTTGTTCAATAGACTGCAAGAAATCTTGTGAGTTTTGTAGCGTGCTAAGTGATCTTGTGCCAACCGGTTTTAAAATATCCAACAGCAATTTGGATAAGTGGTCCGATGGAGAGTTCCTTGAGCTGACCGTACACGTGTGGGGGCTTGCTGTGGTGGGGTGTGAGGTTAGTATACAAAAAGACTGAGTGATAGTGTTGCTCTGTTTTTTAATCACCTTATAAATTTGGTTTTCAATTTTCGTGGTTATGGGTCCCTGTCAAGTTTGACATACTGGGGCAAGCTAAGTATGTCTGATTTTATTTTTATTATTTGCATTAAGGACGCGTCAACCGTTAGGTCATAATGCACCACTCTAGCCTACAGGGGATATGGGGAGGGGGGCCCATGCTGGTCAGAACCAGCCACGGGTAAGGGGAGGAAGGGGGGTTCTCAAGTCGCGGTCGTCATCGTCTTTGTCATCGTTCGTTGTGTCATTGTCATCGTCGCCGGGGTGTCGTCAAGGGAAGGGGGCAAGGTCTCCGACGACGATTGCCAGAGCTCGCGTATAGTTTCGGGGAGTAAGATACTCCGCTCTTACTAGCTGATGTTTGCGAGGTGGACATTTTCTCTTAAATCGCCTTTTACGATTAGCAGAGCCATGCTCTGGGCCAATTCTACCCCGGGCCCAGACGAAGTTTTACCGAAATCTTCTGGTCGTAGTCAACCTTATCTAATATATCAGTACTCTTGCGTTTGTCACTAAACAAACATAATATTGTGATAGATTGCCAACAACGGTAGTTCATTGCCCGGAACCAATTAGTTAAGACTCACTTATTCTGCTTCTCTCACTAAACTTCACAAAATACTCACTTCTTTTCAACTAATCAAAAATAAATGATGGATTGGTATGATTATGACAAGGACCGTTGTCATGGAACGAGACAAACTGGAGTTAGGCCCCCTGTGTAGCATGAACCGTATAAGTGTTGTGACTAATATATAGCCGGTATAAATATTAAGTAGAGTAAGTTTACACAAAGAGGGGGCTGCTTTTTTTCTCTCTCTCTCGAATTAGCATGATAGACTCTAGGGAACGACTCTACATTTTGAATAAGATTTGGTTTGATTTTCGTTTATTTGGATTAAGAGCGCGTCAATCATTAGGCGGCAATGCTACGACGACGTGAGAAACTAGGGCGCTTCAACGGGTTAGGTCATATTGCGTCGCCTGTGATGTTGTAAGTTAATAAAATGATTTTGTAACTTGTTGTCTGTTAAATGGTTATATTCTTAGTATTAAATTAAATATCCCGAATTCTGATTTTGATTCATTATGTTAATGGCGCGTCAACCGTATGGTCATAATGCTCCACTCTAGCCTAGGGGATATAGGAAGGAGGGGTCCATGCTAGCTAGAACCAGCCACGGGTAAGGGGCGGGGAGTTGTCCCCAGCGACAACTGCCAGAGCTCGCCTCGAGTTTTATAAGGGTGCGTCAACCGTTAGGTTGTTATGCGCCACGCCACGGCCAAGATGGAACAACGACGTGAGAAACTAGGGCATTTCATCCGGTGTCATCATTTTGTGCCGCCTGTGATATTGAACCTTAATAGAATGGTTTTTTGGGTTTATTTAGATTAAGGACGCGTCAACCGTTAGGTAATAATGCATTAGTCTAGACGAGGGGATATTGGGAGGAGGGGCCCATGCTGACGATTGTCAGAGCACGGTTCTAGATTCGGGATCCTCTAGATTCTCACTAGCTGATGTTTGCGAGGTGGACTTTATCTCTTGAATCGTCTTTTACGATTAGCAGAGCCATGCTCTGGGCCAAATAACAACCAGTTAGATCATAATGCGCCACCTGTGATACTATAAGTTAATGAAATGAGTTTATGGTGTGTTTGATGATTATATTGTTTTTTGAGTTTAGAACATAAAATATAATGATGGTGGTGGTGGTAGTGTGGTTTTCTTTGCTTATTTGGATTAAGGACGCGTCAACCGTTAGGTCATAATGCACCACTCCAGCCTAGGGGATATGGGGAGGAGGAGCCCATGCCGGTCAGAACCAGCCACGGGTAAAGAGGAGGAAAGAGGTTTCTCACGCCGCGGTCGTCATTGTCTTTGTCATAATTCGTTGTGTCATTGTCATCGTCGTCGAGGAAGCCGTCAAGGGAAGGGGGAGGTGACCCCGACGAAGATTGCCATAACTCGCCTCTAGTTTGAGGAGTTATATACTCCCCTCTTTCTAGCTGATGTTTGCGAGATGGACTTTTCTCTTGAATCGCCTTTTACGATTAGCAGAGCCATGCTCTGGGCCAATTCTACCCCGGGCCCAGACTGGGGGGGGGGGGGTGACGACGACGTGAGAAGCTAGGGCACAATAACCGGTTTAGTCATGCTGCGCTGCCTGTGATATCGTAAGATATCAAGTTTACAGTTTAAAAATAAAGTTTATTGGATTAACGGCGCGTCTAATCTTAGGTAGGGGATGTAAAGGGGACGGGTTCGTCCTGGACAGAACCAGTCACGGGGATGAAAACGGTTTAAAATAACAGATAAGTGCCAAGTTTTGGTTTATTTAAATTATGGACGCGTCAACCGTTAGGTCATAATGCACCACTCTAACCTAAGGGGGAGGAGGGGGAGGAGGGGTCCATGCTGGTCAGAACCAGCCACGGGTAAGGGGAGGAAGGGGGGTTTCTCACGTCGCGGTCGTCATCGTCTTTGGCATTGTTCGATGTGTCATTGTCATCGTCGCCGGGGGTTCGTCAAGGGAAGGGGGCAAGGTCCCCGACGATGATTGCCAGGGCTCGCCTTTAGTTTTGGAGAGTAAGATCCTCTCTTTCTAGCTGATGTTTGCGAGGCGGACTTTTTCTCTTGAATCCCCTTTTACGATTAGCAGAGCCATGCTCTGGGCCAGTTCTACCCCGGGCCCAGACTCTATTGGTTTCTTACTAAGGGCGCGTCAACTCTTAGGTAGGGGATGTAAAGATTTGTTTCGTTTATTTGGATTAAGAATGCGTGAACCATTAGGTCAAAATGCACCACTCTAACTTAGGGGAAATAGTAAGGAGGGGCCCATGCTGGTCAGAACCAGCCACGGGTAAGGGGAGGAAAGAGGGTTCTCACGTCCTAAAGAGGACAGACTTGTGCTGGACAGAACCAGCCACGGGGATGCAGCTCTAGGCCCTACACCAAATACCATGAATGGCGATTGTGAAATGAAAAATACCAATGCTCAAGACATTGCTCTGAACGTAGAATGTCTACAACTTTTAACATGGTATCTCTCGAACCTTTCTTTGCTCCAATATCGCAGTAAGATTTGAGATCCACACAATTTATACTTTACTTCCAATGTATATTAAAACTGTACTTTGTGATATTCAAAACAGTATCTCGTCCATAAACGCGTCTTTCTCAAACCTTCTAGTAAACAAACAGAAGAAGGTGCATCATTCTGCAACAATGCTTTGCCACCGCCTTGTTGACGGAAAGTTTCAAGATTCCTACGCCAGTTGTAGTGCACACTGCGCAATATCCTACCTAGAGTGATGTAGTTCTGTTATTAACCACAAGGCCGTGATTGTACATAAGTATTTTTTTTTAAATTTATATGTGTATCGATCTTTGAATTGTCGTAGTCTTGTTAATTCATTCAGTTCAGATGACGACGTGAGAAACTAGGGCGCTTCAACCGGTTAGGTCATATTGTGCCACCAGTGATAATGAAAGTTGATGAGATGATTTAATGGTGTGTTTGATGATTATATTGTTTTCTGAGTGTATGAATAACAAAATAAAAATATGATGCCAGTAATTGCCAAACAAAAGTTATGTATGTGAATGACAATAAAGAAATTAAAGAAATGTGTATGATGTGAATTTAATTTTGTTTAAAAGATTAATTTGGATGAGAAATTTAGAAGGTTTGTTATAGTTATCATGTAATAGAAGTTCTTCATATGATTGAGAGAGATCAAATTGCGTGCGCATAGGCATCATATTTGGTACATTCTGCTAGCATATGGTGTACGGTTAAAGGTATCGCGTGTCCAGGTATTCAGAAAAACTCTATTATATTATATAACCTTAAGAAAATAGTTTTTCTAAGTAGAATTTGATGTATTGTACTAAATGATGACTAGAATACATGTGTTTTATAGCTTGAAGTGAACTTTAGCTATCTGAACACAAATGGTATTCTCCACAGCGACAACGTAGAATGTATTTAAGAGCAATTCACGGATTGCGAATACCTCTGCAGTGAAAACTGAACACACGTCGCATAGCCTGAAACGTTCAGTTAAGGTAGAGCAATAAAAGGAACTTCCTACCTTGTTGTCAATTTTAAAGCCATCTTTGAATACCGATGTAAACCTTTGATGTTCATGGCAAATCTTTCTAAAGTTAATTTTGAATACACTACCGCAAGTAGAGTTTTTATCAAAACGACAAAGGTCAAAGATAATAATCGGCTCTGGTGTAGACCAGGGCGAGTTGTTGCTAAAAACAAAATTAAAAACTGTTAGCAGATTTAAATCTATATAAATCAAAAGTTACATCCTAACCCCGTTGAGAGGGTAGCCATGAGTTTATTATCAGAGTGTCTGACATATTTCACATTAAAAACAATCCGATTTGCTGGTTGGTAGGCTTAAATTTAATTTTCATTACGTACGTACCCTTCAAGAGGTTTCTCCGTTCTGCCAAGGAGGCCACACCTGACTCGGCATACAAGCTGACTACCGGGCTTGTTCGAAATACACCAAGAGCAAGACGAAGACCACAATGGTGGACAGTGTCTAGAAGTTTAAGGGTTGTGTCACTTGCTGAAGAGTATACGAAACATCCATAGTCGATCTTGGAGCAAACTAGAGATCCGTTAATTCTCAACATGCAAGTCCTATCTGCACCCCACGATGTATTGCTGAGAACTTTCAATAGGTTGATTTTCAACATGCATCTTTTGCGTAACTCAACAACGTGGTATTTCCAATTTAGCTTTTTGTCAAACACCATGCCGAGATGACGGACATGTGGTTTGAATTGAAGTTCTATATTGTTAAACGAGAGTTGTGTGTCATTTTGAATTCCTTGAAGACGACAAAAGTGAATGCACCGAGTCTTTTCGGGATAGAATCGTGTCCCCCGCTTTCTAGCCCATTCACTTATATTGTTCAATCTAATTTGCACGTGTCTTTGAGCTGTTGATAAATTTACCGATCTGTAGAAGATTCCCAGGTCATCTACAAATAGGCACGACATTAGGCTCTTTGGGATACAATCCACAACACTGTTTTTGCCAATAGCAAATAGTGACACCGACAAGACTGAGCCTTGTGGTACACCTGTTTCCAGTAGGAACGAGTCTGACAAAACATTGTTAACACGCACTTTGAAAGTTCTATCTTTTAAAAAGTTTTCTAAAAGTTTTGGCATGTGCCCTCGAAAACCCCACTCGTGAATCTGTTGAAGAATATTATATCTCCATGTTGTGTCGTACGCTTTTTAATGTCAAAAAGCACGCCAACAACATGCTGTTTTGCAACAAACCCTTCTTGAATAAAGGTCTCTAATCGAACCAAGTGGTCGATGGTGCAGCGACGTTGACGAAATCCACATTGGACGTTCGCCAATAAACAGCGTGTTTCCAGCATCCACATTAGTCGTTTGTTGATCATCTTTTCGAACAATTTGCAAAAGCAACTTGTCAGAGAAATAGGGCGATATGAAGTCGGCATCGACTTGTCTTTTGTGGGTTTAATCAGTGGAATTAAGATGGCACTACGCCAATCATCTGGAAATATGTCAGACAACCATTAAATATTAAAAAATAAAATAATTACTTCCAATGCGGGATCAGTCAGGTGCACAAACATGTCGTTGTGCATTTTGTCTTCTCCCACAGATGTGCGACGTAATGAGCTTAACGCCATACGGAGTTCCCACAAAGAGAACGCTCTGTTGTATAGCTCATCGTTTTCAGATGAGAAATTAAGTTTTCGAGCTTCTGTCAACTGCTTGTGTGCTAGAAATTCTGCATCACATCGTGCATTGCTGCTTACCGATGCCAAATGTGAACCCAGTACTGAAGCCACATCTGCTGGAGTAGTAAATAATTGCCCGCCATGCTTGATAGCGGGTATGGTGTTTACCTGACGTCCACTAATTGATTTAATCCTTTTCCACACCATCGTGGAAGAGGTGCTGTAATTTATTGGATGAGCGTAGCGAGCGTAGCGAGCGAAGCGAAGATTCCATTTCACTACACTGGAGAAAAAAATCCGGAATGTTTTTTTTTTTTTTTTTTTTTTTTTTCTTTCTTTTTTTTTTTGTATTTTTGTCTGTTTGTCCACACGATTCCGGCTAAACCGATACTCCGATTGCAATGAAATTTTATGGAGGCCTTCGAAATCTCTGAACTTAGAACTGCCACGTTTTTGAGCGCAATCGGAAAATTTTTTCTCATGAAAATCGCAATTTTACGATTTTTTTCAATTTTTAAAAAATTTCTTCGACTTATAACTCCTACATGCTTTATTCGATTTTAAAGATTTTTGCACAGAATCTTTATTTTATGAATTAAGATATTTTTGTGAAATTTGAGCGCAATTGAAAAAATGTTTATCATAAAAATCGAAATTTTACAGGTTTTTTCTTTTTTTAAACAATTCTTTGACTTATAACACCTACATGCTTTATCCGATTGTAATGATTTTTTCGCAGAACCTTTATTTTATGAATTAATATATTAGTGTAAAATTTGAGCGCAATCGAGAAATTATTCCTTATAAAAATCGCAATTTTACGATTTTTTAACAATACGATTAATTAAAAAAAAAAAAAAAAAATAAGATAATTTTTAATTTAATTTAATTTTAATTTTAAAAAAATTTCAACTTTGTAATGATTTTGCCACAGAACAACAGAACATTCGCATAGCACATGGCAGCTCAATGCACCAATTACGCTCATCCAACAACGCGGCGGGACTTAAGCGTTTTCCTAGTAAAAGAAACATACTCTTGCCATGACTGCCTCTTACTATGTTTGATAATTCGTCTCGTTTTAGCTCTCTCGTGCTTGAAATTGATTAAATTTTCAAATGTAGGAAATGTTTTTAATTTTTTAAAAGCTGCTTTCTTTGCCTTGATGGCCAAAGCGCAATCTTTGTTCCACCAGGGGACGACACGACGTCGTGGTTCACCACTAGTCAGTGGTATACTGGCATATGCTGCATCGAGCAAGCATTTACTAACCATATTGACAAGCACGTTGGGGTCACGAGAACTAGTTAAGTCCACCTTGAGCAAAGAGACTTCACTAAGTTCCTGGAACTTTCCCCAATCAGCTTGCGCAAGTCTCCATCCCTGACCTGGATTAAATAAATAAATAAATAAATAAATAAATTGTATTTAGAGTCTACCCACTCAGTTATATAACTGATTTTCAGTGGGGGACTTTAAATCAAAGCAACCAAGCCAACCCTGTAGGCCCCAACGCAATCGACGAGTGAACGATAACCAACCAAAGATCGATATTTTTAATAGGAAATATAGCAATCAGTGGTATGGACAGTGCAAACACCCGCGAATCAACGCCAGAATCAACAAGGCCGATTCAGAACAACTCTAAATTTATTATGTGCTTCGTTGCTAGAACGGCTCCAAAGTCACCGTTTACAAACTCCTAAGACAAGAACTGATGGGCTTAAGTCCAAATCAGAAGTTAAAAAACTTCTGACTTAGGCGGGAATCGAACCCTAGACCTTCTGCATTGGAAGCAGATACGCTAACAACAAGACCTATTGGCCTATTGTAGTTTAATACATTCACCTGAATTGGAAAATGATCACTTCCATGTAAATCATCAAGCACATTTAGCTCGAGATCAAGCGATAGCAATGGTGTACACATGACTAAATCTATGGCTGAAAAAGTGCCAGAATGTGACGTGAAATGAGTCATCTGGCCCGTGTTCAACAATGAAACATCATTGTGTTGTAGAAAATCTGCTACAACACAACCCCGTTGATCTGATCGTGTGTTCAAACTTCTGATCCCCAGTCAGTATGGTGAGCGTTAAAATCACCACCCAAGATTACGGGTCCATGTAGTAGATCCGACAATGCCTCCAGATCGCGCCTGCTAATGATTGATGGTGGTGGAATGTAAACACAGCATAATGTGGTTACATTTGGAATGTAAGCTGTAACGGCGACGGCCTGAAGGCGAGTTGTCAATGGAATTTGAGTGGCATACACAGTCATACACCATAATGGCAACACCTTCCTGTGCACGTTCACCTCCCGTATAATCCTTACGGTAGATTGTATAACCCTTAACCTTAGGGTTATCAGTTAGTTTGAAATAGGTTTCTTGTTGGATGAGCGAAGCGAAGACTTCAATTTCACTGACCCCCCAAAAAATTTAGCTCCAATGTTTTTTTTTTTTTTTTTTTCTCTCTGTTTGTTAGCAGGATTCCGGGCAAACGGCATAAGCGATCTTGATGAAAATTGGAGGGGAGGGGATCTTCGAAATCTCTAAACTTAGAGATGTATGGTTTTTGGGTACAATCGAAGAAATATTTCTCATGAATGTCGTACTTTTACGATTTTTTCGATTTTTAGTGCGATATTTTCGTGTCATTTGGGCCGATTCTGACCAAACGGGTGGGGCTACAACGTTCATATTATACATGGACATTAAAATTATGGTGATGTAGTACGTTTCGAGAGAAAAAGCTGAAAAAATTAGCCAGAATCCATAGAAATAAAGCTTTTAATATAAGTTTTTTACGGTTTAGTGCGATATTTTCGTGCCATTTGGGCCGATTATAACCAAACGGGTGGGGCTAGAACGTTCATATTAAACATGGACATTGAGGTTATGGTGATGTAGTACCTTTTGAAAGAAAAAAGTTAAAAAAGTGAGCCAGAATTTAAAGAAATAAAGCTTTTAATATAAGTTTTTTTACGGTAAATTATAACATTTGACAAGTAACAATAGAAACTTGACAACAATCACCAACAATGCATAGGCAGCAAAGCAAAACACTTACAAAAGTAAAGATATCCCACGCAAACTTAAAACTTAAAAAAAGCTCATCCATCAACGCGGCGGGACTTTAGCGTTTTCCTATTAATAATAAAGTCACGGGTTGTGTGTTTTGTAAGAGTAGCTGTAGCTCTTCTAGATTTGCCTTGGGGATATGGGGAGGGGAGCCCATGCTAGTCAGAACCAGCCACGTATAAGGGGAGGAATGGGGAGGTTCTCACGTCGTGGTCGTAATCGTCTTTGTAAGCGAGATGTACATTCTGGGGCGCTTCAACCGGGTCGGGCATATTGCGTTGTATTTCAAGTTTTAAGTTACAGAAATTGACTGGTTGTTTTTTGGTTGGTTGGTTATTGTTATCCAAGTTAAAAAGTAGAAACAAACATAAAACTGATGATATACTAAAAATAATAACTTTATTAAAAAAGAGAAATGTTTTGTTTTTATGTGAAATAACATTGGTACAACATATTATATATCTTTTAATGGGGAACTAAGAAATTATTCTTGCTCAGACGCTGAGCATCGTCTTTGTCATCGTTCGTGTTGTCATAGTCGTCGTCGGGGAGGTCGTCAAGGACTCTTTCCTCGCCTTTTACCATTAGCAGAGCCATGCTCCGGGCCAGATTCTACCCCGGGCCCAGACGGGGGTTCTACTGCTACAGAGTTGTACTTGACTTACCTGTAAAGACAGAAAGAAACATCGTTTATAACATCAAACATTTCTGTAAATACAGTGCATTAACATTCTTTGATAAAAATTAAAATATCCCAAACATAATTTATTTGGGAGCGAATCACCCGTCTAGGCCTGACTGTTCTGACGATAATGACGACACAAACCGAACAAGACCTCAGATTGCCAGGCGTTATTATGTAATTTCTAGTCAGTCAGTAGTCTATGAGGTGTGAACCAATACCATGGAAAACTGTAACTTTTATATTATTGCTAAATTTATCGTTATATGCCCCATAGAGATACTTTGTTTATGTCGTTTTTGATGTTTATTAGGTTTAAGGGCGCGTCAACCGTAAGGTCATAATGCTTCACTCTAGCCTAGGAGATATAAGGAGGGGTCCATGCTGACCAGAACCTGCCACGGGTAGGCAGTGGCGGCTTGAACCCCTGAAAACCCCCCGGGGCCAACTTTATAGTTTTACACCCACCCACGCATGGGCGCTCGCAGGAATTTTGGCAGGGGGGGTAAAAGCTACATTTTGTACTTTCGTTGGGAAAGCACAGGGGGTTTGGGGGGCGGAGCCCCCCAACAATAGCGCCGCAGCGAAAATTTTGAAAATCAGGTTTTTGGAATGCGTTTGGTGGGTTTTAGAAAAAAGTAGTGGGCTGAATACAATAACAAAATAATGCAATTTTTGTGCAGTCAATACTCGAAACTAGAAAACCACCAAAAGGAAACCTTGAAAATATTCCCCCCCCCCCTTCCCATTTTTTGTCCTTTAGTCAAAAGCTTCAGATTCTCAACGTTTAGTTGGGTGGTTATAAGCATTTTTGTCCACTGAGTTAATCTGACTTTCCCCTACCTCACATCTTTTTGCAAGCCTTTTATTGTGACGGTCAAAACTTGCATTAATCCATGGAGTGGTATTCTTTTCAAAATTCAAGACGAACTATTGCAGGTTAAATACACAATAAACTACGTATCTCGCAGAAAATTGGCAACCTTTAACAAATCTAACAAATGTTCATCAGTAAAGAAATCGACTGTACAAGTTTAATAATAAATCCACACATCAAATGAGGGCAAATTAGCACTTCTGCTTGCTCGGGGCCAGGGGGGCACCCCCGTCTGCGGGCGCCCATGCACCCAATTTTAGTGTCCTAAAACACGTTTTCAGGCGAGCCCTTGGATATGCCGTGGCAAACTAAACATACCCGCCGGCAAGGGCGTCCTCAAGAATCTTGTCCGGGACAAGCAAAATAAAACAATAGCGCCGCAGGCGAAAATTTTAAATCATGTTTTTAGAGTGCATTTGGTGCGTTTTAGAAAAAAAGTAGGGGGCTAAATGCAACATCAGAATAATGTAGTTTATTTGGTGCAGTCAAATTGACATTACCAGGATATTTAGGCGACGTGTGTACCCTTCTCAATTTTTAATATTAATTTATATAAAAATGCAACGAATATTCTAATTCACAACTAAACTATTCTAAAATAATATATGCATATAAATAATAGAGTGGAGTTGATTTACCTGTACATTTATTTATTTCATCGGAGATAGCAATAGTTGGATATGTCCTCGATTTTTATTATGATTAGTAGGCGCCTTACAATAATGTTATTTATATTTTTAGGGGTGTTGTAATTTTCTATTTTTAATGTATTTAATTACTTTAATTAATTGTCTTACCACAGCGCTAACACAAATCAGTGTATTACACTTTTTCCTGGGTCTACGCAAGTAATATATAGGTTCATACATAAACATTGGTATGGTTTTCTTGTATTAATTCCCATTACAGTGACACCCTAACTTACTCCCGTGGGGTGGGCGCTATACTGTCCTGGAAGGTCTCGTCTTTGAGCTCGATTGGGGTTGGGTCTTGCTCGAGTATAAGCTAATTAATGCATTTCGTTTTTAACAAAAATGTTGGCTCAAGAAGAAACCGAATAAAATAGGACTATTAAATGTTAAATGCTTGGCTAGGGATCTTGGAAGCAAAACAAGGGGGGGCACCTGCCCCCCTGCCCCACCCCTTGCGGACCCCCATACCCACCGGGCACCACTGGTAGTAGTGGTTACAGAAAAAATATTTGATTCTTGATGGTACCACGCGTTGGGAGACCTTGTTCTTTTTTAGTTTATTTGGCACGATCTTTGAGCGCGCATTTAAAACCATCACAATTACATTCCCATCTGACACGGGTATTGGCTTGTTCGGGAAGTTTCATCATATAGGCACGATACTTTCTTTTATAGCTCATATTCATATAGCAAACACTCAATGATTAATTGGCCTACTTACGTCCACACTACACAACGACCGTCCACCCCCCACCCTCCACCCCCATACACCCTGAGCTGACCACCCAACCACCTATTTCCCGCGGGGCCATGGCCCGAATTTGTATAGTCGGGCCGCCACTGCGGGTAGGGGAGGAAGGGGGTTTCTCACGTCGTGGTAGTCATTGTCTTTGCATGATGTGTCATTGTCATCGTCGCCGGGGAGGTCGTCAAGGGAAGGGGGCAAGGTCCCCGACGACGATTGCCAGAGCTCGCCTCTAGTTTCGGGAAATGATATACTCCCTTCTTCTATCCTGGGCCCAGACGGGGACATAACACCAGGCAACTACGATTATGGCCTTGGGAGAAACCAGGGCGCTTCAACCGGTTAGGTCATATTGCGCCGCCTGTGATAAGATATAAGGAAATGAGTTTATGATGTGATTGTTGATTATATATTTTGCTGTTTGTAAAAGATGAGTAAATGATAGTTATGATAGAAAAATTCGTTTCTTTGGATTGAGGACGCGTCAACCGTCAGGTCATAATGCGCCACTCTAGCCTAGGATATATGGGAGGAGGGCCCCATGCTGGTGAGAACAAGTCACGGGTAGGGGGAAGAAGGTGGGGTTCTCACGTCACGGTCGTTATCGTCTTTGTCATAGTTCGTGTTTTCACTGTCGTTGTCGTCGGGGAAGTCGTCAAGGGAACGGGGCAAGGTTCCTGACGACGATTACCAGAGCTCACCTCTAGTTTCGGGTAGTAGGCCCTATATACTCCTTTCTTACTAGCTGATGTTTGCGAGGTGGACTTTTCCTCTTAAATCGCCTTTAACGATTAGCAGAGCCATGCTCTGGGCCAAATTCTACCCCGGGCCCAGACTGGGGAGTAGCTGAAGTAGAAGTAGTAGTAGTAACTAACATCCTTGACGTGATTTTGAGCATGTTTCAAGACATTTTTTCACCCCAATTAAATTTGGCATGCGTTGTCAGGTACCTAAATCCTCTTGATTTTGATAGTTTTCAAATTCACATCACGTTTCATGACGGCTGGGTAACACCTCGAAATCACTTAAAGTCTGCTTGCTGTAAAAGGTGCCTGAGTGTGTAGCGCGCCACGGCTTGGTTGCGGCGCCCTGACGGGCACCTATATAGTATAAGAAAAGATTTAAATAAATAAAACATATTTTTGTGCCAAATTCTTGGTTAATCCTTTCCCAAGCTGCATTTCTCTTTTTCAAATCCATTGCTATAATTCTTCCCATCTCAGTCTGGGTCTCCATCTTTTTCTCTGTATGTTTCCTGCGTCTTGTTCATACTGTATCTTCGGGATCCTGTCCTTCTGCATCCTCTTCATGTGTCCAAACCACCTCAGACTCTCTACTCCTAGTTCTTTACTTATCTTCGTGCTCCTCATCTTATCAATCTTCGTAACTCCCATTACAATCCTTAAAAATTTCATAATAATAATAATACAAAAATTAATTGTCTAGGTTCTGCCAAAGATACGACATGGGGATCCAGGGCGCGTCAACCGAATGGTTTATAGTGCGTTGCTTTTTTTAATTTACTTAAGTCTAGAAAGTGATTTTTAAAAGAGTATTTAGTTGTACTTGCGTTTGCGTTTTTTTATTATTTATTTACTAATTTGTGTAAGTCGGCTTTGAAATTATTATTGTAACATAATATTTACTTTGACAAGATTGAAGACCTATATAAGTGAACTGAAAATTAAGTGATTAATATAACGTTTATAAATAACTGATTTTCAAGAAAGGGACGTAACTTAAAGCCGACCAAGCCTACCCTGTAGGTGCCGACACTATCGACGAACGAACAATGACCAAAAGGAGAACGGCGTATTAAAGATGGAAACACCGATCAATCCTGCTGGACACGATTCCACCCACGGACTGTGCCAGACTAAACAATGCTTATTCGGAACAACCTTTCAATTTACTATGTGCCTTGCTAGGACGGCTCCAAAGTCACCGTTTACACATTCCAAAGACAAGAACTGATGGACTTGGGTCTAAATCAGAATTATTTAAAAAGCTTCTGCCTCTAGCGGGAATAGAACCCTCGACCTTCTGCATTGGAAGCAGAGCCTCCAACCACACGACAAACAAGCTACACACACTAGTGATTTACTTTGGGGCGCGTCAACCGTTGCCTCATAATGGGCCACTCAAGCCAGAGCTCCCCTCTAGGTTCGTGGAGCAATATGTTTGCGAGATGGACTTTGCCTCTATTCTCGCCTGGTACGATAAGCATAGCGCTGCTCTGGGCTAATTCTCAGCCTGGCCTGGTTCTCACGACACGGTCGTCATCGTCTTGTCATCGTTCGTGGTATCATTGTCGTCATCGTTGTCGTGGTGGTCGTTAAGGGAAGAGGGAGGTTTCCGCGTCATGAACTGCCGGAGCTCGCCTCTAGTTTAGGGGAGTAATATACTTCTCTTCATACCAACTGATGTTTGCGAGGTGGACTTCTTCTCTTGCCTCGCCATTCACAATAGCGGAGCCGTGCTCTGGTCCAAATTCTACTCAGGGCCCAGACGGGGGGAACTAACCAAAGTACCAACTAAAGTGAACTCAATGTACATAAGGAATGTAAGTGAAATAACGAATGACAGTTTACCAACATTGTCGGTAGGGGGGTGGGGGAAGGATGTTGATTCAATAATATATTATATTTAATGATATTAACCTTGCTTTAAACGCAGAAAGGCCAATGTAGAGCATGTTTGACCCCCTCATCCTAATACAAGTAGTATTGTTTAATTATTTAAAGTCAACGGCAAGAAAGTCGCTATGTGACGATAATGGTGCAGCTACTTTATATAAACATATTCACACAATATTGACAATTTCCTCAATGTCTGACGGCGAAGGAGAGGGAACTTCAAGGGATTTTGAAGATGTCAGCATCTTTAGGTATGACTGAAATTACTTAAACTGCTATCAGACAGTAAATACATGCGGCATGAGATGTAGGACCCCAATAGTAGTCGTCGCTCCAAAGATAAAGATCCATACGACAACAGGATCTAGGACGCATGGACCAAATAAGTCATTCTATTGTGCTCCGACTATGATATTATTTAAGTTAAGAAAGTGATTTTTAATAAATATTTAGCTGCATTTGTTTCATTTATTTATTTACAAATTTGTGTATGACGCCATTGAAATTATTTAATGAAATAGCTAAAATGGAATAAAAATTAAGATTTTTAAAAATTAACTCGGATTGAGGGCGCGTCAACCGTAAGGTCATAATGCGCCACTCTAGCTTGGGGGTTGTGGGGAGGAGGGGCCCAAGCTGGCTAGAATCAGCCACGGGTAAGGGGAGGAAAGGGGGAGGGTTCTCACGTCGCGGTCGTTATTGTCTTTGTCATCGTCGTCAGGGAGGTCGTCAAGGCAGGGAGGTCGTCAAGGAACGGAGAGTTTTCCCCCGACAACGATTGCCAGAGCTCGCCTCTAGTTTCGGGGAGTAATATACTCCGCATCTTTGCGAGGTGGTCTTTTACTTTTGAATCGCCTTGTACGATTAGCAGCCATGATCTGTGCCGATTCTACCCCGGGCCCAGCAGTTAATACTAATTTATAAAAATAAATATAATTTAACAAGGACGACGTGAGAAACTAGGGCGCTTCAACCGGTAAGGTCATATTGTGCCGCATGTGATATTGAAAGATGATGTGATAAGTTAATGGTGTGTTGGATGATTAGATTGTTTTTTAAGTGTACATGTAAGAAAAAATTGATGATGATATGTATTAGCAAATCAAAAGTTATTTATATGAATGAAATAAATACATTACAGATATGTGTATGATGTGAATTTAATTTTGTCAAATTAGTTACTTTGTATTAGAAAGTTTTTCGCCGTTATCATATGATAGAAGTTATTTTATTAATTTCTATTGGGAGAGATCAAATTGGGTGCGCAAGGCATCATATTATGGTACATTCTGTTAGATATTATGATGCACGGTTAAAGGTTTATTTTGTTTATTTGGATTAAGGGCGCGTCAACCGTTATGTCATGAATGCGCCACTCTTGCCTAGGCGATATGGGGTGGAGGGGCCATGCTGGTCAGAACCAGCCACGCGTAGGGGAAGAAAAGAGGGTTCTCACGTCGCAATCGTCATCGTCTTTGTAGTTCGTTGTCTCATTGTCATCGTCGCCTAGGAGGTTTACAAGGGAAAGGGGATGTGTTCCCGACGACGATTGCCAGAGCTCGCCTCTAGTTTCGGGGATAAGTATACTCCCCTCTTACTGTGTGATGTTTGCGAGGTGGACTATCGGCTACCAAGCTGAGACTATCAAGTATCAACGATAAATCTTCG
Source organism: Sweltsa coloradensis (assembly GCA_024449915.1). Classification (NCBI taxonomy): domain Eukaryota; kingdom Metazoa; phylum Arthropoda; class Insecta; order Plecoptera; family Chloroperlidae; genus Sweltsa; species Sweltsa coloradensis. The sequence goes on from JAMZAV010006309.1 coordinate 33,489, forward strand.
AACAAAAACCAAAATGAAAGCAGGGAGCGAAGCTCACTGTTGCTACGCAACGCCTTATGTAGAAGAAAGGTTGTGTTGATGGTGGAGGTGTCGGGTTTCTATATCGTTTGACTTGGACCCTTCAACAAGGATGATACAGATTGTTTTTGGTGACAAATGTGGTCGCCAAGAGAGCGGTTTGGTTTATTTAGATAAAGGGCCTAAGAGATGTTGGGAAAGAAAGGCCCATGCTGGTCAGAAGCGCCACGGGCGAGGGGAGGTAAAGAGGTAACGGTTCTCACGTCGGGGTCGTCATGGCTTCGGTGAAAATGAATCCCTCTCCTATAGATTCAGATCAAACCTTGAGTTGTACTTGATGATCTGAACGTCTTCCCATCTTGTGCCAGGATTAGCCTAGCAGTACCAGCAGAGGAAGATCTTTGGCTTGGCTAAACGCCGCTGTGTATCCCAATAAATCCTAGACTCGATAAGACAACTATAAAAGCAATATTGGATTCAAAATTTAACTTGGTTAAATAAATTAGTTTAAGAATGTGGGCATCACACTTTGCAATTTATTATTTTGCACGGCATCGAAAGATGTCTGTCGCAAATCCAACTATCGTTGCTTCTATCCACTCTTTAATTTAGGAACGGTATACTATTCATTGAGTTTAAGAGCGTGTCAACCGTTTGGACATAATGCGCCCCTCTAGCCTAAGGGTAGTCCGGGGATAAGTCCCATGCTGATGATGGTCAGAACCACCACGGGTAGAGTTAGGATCGTCATCGTCATTGTCGTCGTCGTCGTCGGGTTTGGGTCGTCAAGGGGAGGGGGAGGTATCCCAGACGACAACTGCCTGAGGTCGCCTCTAGTTTCGGGGAGTACAATACTCTCTTCCATTCTACCTGATATTTTCGTTATGGACTTTAAGACTTTCCTCGCCTTTCACGATTAACAGAACCATGCTTGGGGCCAAACTTTTATACATTATAAGCTTGCATAAAATATTTGGTCAGTTTAGAGGGGGACAACCCAATTTATCATCATATTTTATTTTAGTCGTGAAGTCTTTCGTTGGTCATGACCCTCCCTCATGTAGAAAGGGTGTGGAGGAGGGTGGATGTCTAGCTCAATACTGAATCGAAGAAACACGTACGACGACGTGAGAAACTAGGGCGCTTCATCCGGTCAGGTCATATTGCGCCGCTACGATATTGTTAGTTGTAATGAAATGAGTTTATGAAAAAATTGTTTTTTTGTTATGAAAAGAATATAATACACAGAATATCGTTTTAACTTTAGTTAATTTGGATTAAGGGCGCTTCAACTGCAATGTAATAATAAGTTTCAGTGAGTAATATACTTCCCTACTAACCATCTGAAGTTTCCGAGATGGTCTTTTCCATTTTTATCGCCTTGCACAATCACAATCACAATCTCAATCACAAAAAATGAAGTCCAATGCTGGTCATTATAAGACAGGTGTAGGGGGATTAAAGAGGGGTTCTCACTTCGTGGTTATCATCAAAGAAACCGTTGGTGCTATTATTGTCGTCGTCGCCGACTAAGAAGTCCAGAGCTCGCCTCTAGTTTCGGAGTGTAAAATAACAATTCTTTCCCGGGCCCAGACGATTGGGGATGGGGTTGCTAGGAGAGTGGGGAAATGCAACCAGCCACGGACAATAGGCTAGGTGGGTAGGGGGGAGTTCCTCACGTCTCCGGCCAGAGCTCGCCTCTCACTGCGGCTGTACGTAACTAGGTGATACTAGTGTTATCTTGTATATGATCGGCAGAGGAATACCCTGGGCCTAATTCTTCTTCCGGCCCAGACTCTCTTCTTGGGTTAAATCCCCGCACTCTGCAGCCTATAGAACACACGTATTATGACGTAGGGTTTCTAATTCAGACGCTTCAAGGACTCACGGCTACACCCCGGACAATTTCCTCCATGGGCCAAGAGTGTGGTCATGCTGGTCGAACCAGAAGTAGGGGGAAATAAAATTTGGATTCATTAGGGCCGTCACATAATGTGCCACTCTATTCTTGGGGATGTGGGGAGGGGTGGCCCATGCTGGTCAGAACCAGCCACGGGAAGGGCGAGGAATGGGGGGGTCCTCACGTAGCGGTCACCAACGTCTTTATCATTGTTCCTAAGACAAGACCACTTAGCCCTAAGACATATTAATATATATAATTGAATACACATATGAAACGATTAATTTAAACGCGTGGGTCAGTCCAAGTAATAAGAATCTTCGTCTATGAGTTGACACGCCGAGTGCAGGATACGGCCTAGGCCAGCTGAGAAAGTGCAACGACCTTTTAGTACGTAACACAACTGACAATCACACACTTCAAACAAACGGCCACTGAAGAAGACAACCGTGGAGAATGTTAGACCAGTAACTAATGAAACAAACAAACACTAATAATCTAATCCATTTATATAAGGAGCAGCAATTTCACGAGCAACGCTAAGAAGATGGACTAGAAAACTAATAGGCCTTCGCTGCGATGTAACAATGGAAACCACGGCCTGTGAGATGTCAAGCTCAACTTGGTTCACCGCCTTGTAAAGTAGCCACCGCTAGTGCGAGTTGTCACTTACGAGGAACCTTGTGTTTATTTTTAATTAATTAATTATTTCGTATTTACTATTAAGAGTCTTCATTTTCAGTCACATGACTAACTTTTAGTGGTCGACTTTAAATATATTTTTTAAATTTTTTATACTAGGAAGCTTCGCAAACGCTTTTCAAAGGCGCGTTGTTGGATGAGCGTTATGATGGTGCATTGAGCTGCTTTGTGTTCATGAGAAATAATTCTTCGATTGCGCTCAAATTTCACACGAATATATAAATTCATAAAATTAAGGTTCTGTGAAAAAATCATCACATTTGGATAAAGCATGTAGGTGTTATTCGTCAAAGAAATTTTAAAAAAATCGAAAAAATTATAAAATTGCGACTTTCATGATAAAGAATATTTTGATTGAGATCAAATTTCACACCAATTAATTAATTCATAAGATTAACGTTCAGTAAATAAAGTTTTACAATAGGATAAAGCATGTAGGTGTAGTAAGTCAAAAACATGTTTTAAAAATTTAAAAAATCGTAAAATTGCGAATTTCATGATAAATATAATTTCTCGATTGCGCTCAAATTTCACACGAGTATATGAATTCATAAAATTAAGTTTCTGTGAAAAAGTCATTACAATCGAATGAAGCATGTAGGTTCTTGGCTCTTGTAAACATGGAGAACTTCTAAGGAACAATCGCCACCATAGAATCCGATCTGCCCTAGCAAACCAGCTGAAACTCAAAGGTTTGGACGTATATGAAGAAGTCGCGTGCTTGGGAGCTAATGACAGTAGCCGTCGGGTGGATATAATTGCCATTAACCGAATAACTAGCCACGGCTATATCATTGACCCTACCATAAGATTTGAAGGTGATACTGGACATGCGAAGAAGGTGGATCGAGAAAAGAAAGACATCTACGAGGCTACCGTCCCATATTTTCTCACAAAATATGATTTAAAGGAAATTGAGGTGATCGGGCTCTTAATAGGAGCAGCGGATTTTTTTGTTAAATTTTGCAAACGTTTTAGGCTAAATGCGAGTTTTATTTTATGACTTGGTGCTCCTTGCTTTAAAGGGATCGATTTCGATTTTTAGAAATCATCTATGGCCAAGCAAAGTAGTAGTATAAATCTTTGATTTTTACAATTTAC
>JAMZAV010006310.1:0-35290 GCA_024449915.1 Sweltsa coloradensis
ATGCCATCGAAATCCGGTGAGTCGAATGGGGTCGTTATTACAGACCGAAGGAACTTTAACGGAATTTCCCGAAATTTCGAATGTGACTATTTAAAATTATGTTTTTTTTGTTAAATGATGTGATGTAAAACTGCTGAATATGTTGTCGTGTATAATATATTACTTTTAAATATTTGTAATTTTGTGGTATTTTGATTTTATGTACCGGCACATCACAGCAGTGTTGCAAGTGCATCTTTTATGAATTGTATTTTATTCTGTTGTATTTTGTCGTTTAATTTTGTGTGTCAAATGTGAAATTGACTTGTGTGTATTGAACCAATAGCTATAAGTACAAATAAAACATATGATTATTATATACTAGAAAAACGCTAAAGTCCCGCCGCGTTGATGGATGAGCGTTTTTGTAAGTTTTTAGTTTGCGTGGGACCACTTTTCCTTTGCAAGTGCTTTGTAAATGCATTATAGGTGATTGTTGTCAAGTTTCTATTGTTACTTGTTAATTGTTATTTTAAACCTAAAAAAACTCATTTTAAAACCTTTATTTCTATGGATTCTGGCTAACTTTTTCAAAAACTTCTGGCTAGAGCGGGCATCGAACCCTGGACCTTCTGCATTAGAAGCAGAGACTCTATAACCACAAGACCAACGAACCACATAAATAACGCGCCATCTCTAGCCTAGGGTAATGTGTGCAGGACGAGCCGTTCTGGATAGATACAGTTACTGGCAAGGTCTGGTCTGATCCCGTTGTCACTTGTCTTCGAGGAAAGGTGGAAGGGTCCCCGACGACGACTGCCGGAGCTCGCCTCCAGTTTCTGCGAGGGCTAGCTGATGTTGAGTCGCTCACCGGTGGTGACTCAAGCCTAAAGCGTGGACTCTTTTTCGAATCCCACCAGCAGCAATACTAATTCCTGAGGGTTTTTTCGGTCGCTAATACGAATGCAATCTGATCGAGTCCTCTTAAATAGCCGTTTTTTTTTCAAGATAAATTAAAATTAGAAATATTAAATTTTAAATTTTCTCGATATTTACGATCAGCAGAAGAAAGCTGGAAATGAAAATTCTATTCGTGCCTAGGTTTATTTAGTAAAATGGCGTTAAGGGGGGTAAGGTCACTCATAATGCAATTGGGTCCAGAGTGTTTACGGTAGTGTAAAGCCTATGTTAAATTTGAATTGTGTGGACTTACCACGTATCGGTAATGGGATGTCTATTCCCAATCCTCAGTAGCAATCTTAATAACAAAATAAACACTCAACTCAGCAATTTCCTTTAGACATAAATGTGTTTTGTGAACAGTCATCAGCTAGGCTAGCTAGTCTTTCTAGATTTAGATCGTTATTTAGGGTTTAAGGTATCCATAGCAATACTACAGGGTAGCACTATCTGTTTAATTAGCTTGGTTGGTTTGTTGTATATTATTCTAACTAATTGTTGGGAAAAAGAGTCATATTATTGTAATTGATGTTTGACCTATTGAGGTTATACGATAAGTTGCCGCAGCCAAGCCTCTGTGCGTTAGGATACACAGCAGGTATGACCCAAAACCGTTAATTGCCGGATGAATCAAGTACCTACCTACATTGAAAACCAAGAATATCGCTACATCGCTACAAGTGAAATTAAGGGCCGGTATTACAATGTCCCGATAGTGTTCCCTCTAAAGTTTATCTTCTAGATAGCTCTATTTGGTGTATTATGAGTGGCCGATAGCACTAACCTCCAGATAAAATTTAGTTATCGGGAGGATTTTTTATCTCCTGGTTTAGGTGGCAGATAGCTATTGTTGGGTGCATTGAGCCGCCATGTCTTATGTTAATTATAAACGAATTTTAAAAAAACGAAAAATTGTAATTTTTTGTCAGAAATAATTCTTCGATTAACCTCAATTTCGGCATGAATCTTTTGATTAATAAAATGAAGGTTCTTTTAAAATTTAATTACGATCGGATGAACGATGTAGGTGGTAGAAAGTGAAGAACGTCTAAAATTAATAAAAAAAAACTCGAAAATTTGCAATTTTTATGAGAAATAATCTTAGATTGTGCTTTAATTTGACACATGATTAGAGTTTCATATAAGAAAGGTCCCATACAAATTTCATTACGATCGGATTATGCATGTTGGTGTTTAAGAGAGAAGAATTTCCAAAAAAATCGAAAAAAATCGTAAAATTGCGATTTTCATGAGAAATAATTTTTCAATTGCGCTCAAAAACGTGGCAGTTCTAAGTTCAGAGATTTCGAAGGCCTCCAGAAAATTTCATCGCAATTGGAGTATCGGTTTAGCCGGAATCGTGTTAACAAACACACAAAAATACAAACAGAAAAAAAAGAAAAACATTCCGGATTTTTTTTTTCCAGTGTAGTAAAATGGAATCATCGCTTCGCTCGCTACGCTCATCAACAAATTAAAAGCGATATAGGCCTTATATCGTTAAGAGAATAAATTCGGGCATACCGACAGTGCTGGCTCGAGCGTCAAGCGTGCGACTCGGATTCGAGAGGTGCGACGGAGGATTCTTCAAGGAGAAGTACTGCTGCAGACATCCTCCAACGACGGGTGCCAGCGCCGGTCATCTTTGTCATCCGGTACATCCTTTGCGTTTATGTGACTATTGGCAAACTTGGCAGGCGAGTTAACCATGCATAAACGGCTCGGCGTGAATGTGGTCTCATATACTGGTAATGCTAACACATGTAAAAACCCACGACAATCATAGCAAGTCTGTACTACGTGCCTCTTTATTAGTGGAGGCTTTTAGCCTAAAAATCGTGCAATTCTTGAAGCAAGCATGAAAATTTGTGAATTTACGAATATGATCACAAGGAATGCAAAAATCGATGGCTCCAAGTTGAGTTCCTGTAACTTTTTTATTAATTGAATTAATCAAATTAATTAATTAATTAATTCGCAACAAAAAAATATTTAAGAAAGAGACAACTCAGTCTACATTCACACACACACACACAGTCCCCCACTTATGTGACTGAGTGGATAGACTCTAAATACGATTGATTTATTTGTTTTTTATTTATCGATATCAAATAAAAGCTTATTTAACGAAGAATAAATAATTGAAACAATATTCCAAAATTAATTAATTAATTGCATTTTAGTAAAATTTTACCACTTTTAACTTATTAAGCGAGCGAAGCGAGCGTTTCCATTTGACTCTGCCGGAAAAATTAGTCACTGTTTTTTTTTTTTTTTTTTGTTTTGTTTGTTTGTTTGTTTGTTTGTTTTTTTTTTGTTTGTATGTCTCGCCATAAACGTTCGAACGGAGGCTCGGATCGAGTTGAAATTTTGACCATCCGCAAGCTTCGTTCTCGATTGAATGCCATTAGTTTTTGTGGCAAAATCGTTCAAAAAGTTAAAAAGTTACATTAAAGTTAATCGAAAGTTTTTTTTTTCAAACTAAACGGCGACAAAATCTGAGATAGCCAAATCAAAGACGAGTGAGCGCAGCGAAACGAAGTCACATAACGCTACTCGATCGGACCTTCTCGTGACTGTGTCCGTCTGTCTGTCTGTTTGTCCGGTCCCAAACGACCGAACGTACAAATGGATTGAGCTGAAATTTTAATCAGACATCCGTGACCAGGTATAACTGAGAACTGCTGATAAAATGAGCAAAATCCGTTGCGATTTAAGCTTACAAGAAATAAAAATGTGAAAAATTTGAACCTAGATTGCAAAAGGCTTAAAATACCCATTAGTAAAATAGGACACAGCATGTGCAACAAATCCTGAAAGTTCTCGATCAGATGAACCAAGTCGATGTTTTTGTTGTGCATGGCTTCTGTCATTCTGTAAAATATAATGCTAGCTATCAAGGATACTAAAGCAATCCCAACGAAAGAATGCAGATGGCTCGAAATTGTTTTCCCAACATAACACTTTGTCAACTCTATTCACGCTAGCTCAACGTGGATTTAGTACTTGGAGGAACTCTGTGATCTAGCACAGATAATTTTTGCTTGCGTTGGTAAAAGATATTTCTCTTTCATTCACAAAGGCAGCATTCTATTTACCACGCATTCATACAACCCCTACCAGTACCACTACAAAGCATCTGCATTCTTTCGTTGGAGCAAGTATATTATACACTTCGTTTGGGCTAGCTTTGATCTACATTCTACAAGAAACAGTGCAATAACGTCAATCTTTGCCTATTTGAACCTTTAGCCCAGAACATAACTCTATATACTTATCGTTAAAGGCGAGGAAAGAGACGTATTTTATCTCGCAAACATCAGCTGGTAAGTACGGAGGTATATTACTTCCTGAAACTACAAGACGAGCTCTGGCAGTCGTAGGAATTATCTGTTCTAGGGGTCATACATCGGCCGTTCCATTTAGCCTGGGGTGTAGCCTTCTGTTCAACAAGGGCCTGTGACCACAAATGTTTGTGAAAAGATTATATACTAGAAAAACGCCAAAGTCGTTGTTGGACGAGTGAGCGAGCAATGTGTTGAGTACCCGGGAACATTTTCTTTCCTCCCCTATACCTTAGGCTGGATCTGTTACCGGGGACTCAACACATTGCTCGCTCACTCGTCTAACACGACTTTGGCGTTTTTCCTAGTTACTTTAATCTCTGTCGCCAAAGTCGTTGTTAGACGAGTGAGCGAGCAATGTGTTTAGTACCCGGGAACATTTTCTTTCCTCCCCTATACCTTAGGCTGGATCTGTTACCGGGGACTCAACACATTGCTCGCTCACTCGTCTAACAACGACTTTGGCGTTTTCCTAGTTAGGTACTTTAATCTTAGTCGCCAAAGTCGTTGTTGGACGAGTGAGCGAGCAATGTGTTGAGTACCCGGGAACATTTTCTTTCCTCCCCTATACCTAGGCTGGATCTGTTACCGGGGACTCAACATTGCTCGCTCACTCGTCTAACATCGACTTTGGCGTTTTCCTAGTTACTTTAATCTCAGTTAAATATTTGACAAGAACGAACCACAATCAACTGGCGTATCAAATAAAAACAACACAGCATTACAATGAAAAAGAAAAGTGATGGCTCCAAAGTTGGGTTCCTTTCACTTTCCCATTAATTGAATTAAAGCAAATAACGACTCTTCGCGTAATTCAATTAATGGGAAAGTGAAAGGAACTGAGTGGTCAACTCTCTTTGGACGTGATTTGTATATGGCCTTGTATATAGCTATTATATTGAACGTATTTAATTTAAACTTTACGCCAAGAAATGGTAATTTACATACACATTATTATTTTTAGACATCATCCATCATTCTACAAAAAGTAGACATTTTTAGCTAGATTTCACTTGATTTAAAAATAAAAAATAAAAGATCTTTTTCTCTTCGATTTACTTTGGAAATCAATCCATAGCAAGGTGCTAAAATCACTAAAAAAGTACACAACATTACAAAAACTTTCTTCATTACACATTCCACCATTTTCATTTAAAAAACATCGCATCCAGGATGCTGCAGATTCCATCTTGTCTACCGATACTTCTAGCCCAAGTGATAAAGTTAAGATTTATTTTGCACCATTGTCGAGTAGCATCTCTATGGAAGGCTTGTCGTTGTTCCTGGTGGCAATCTCCATCGGACGAGTCCCCTTTGCATCTGGACAGTTGACGTACCAGGCCCGTCGCCGCATTTCAATGCTCTCGATTAGCATGCGCGCCGATGAGGAATCTCCATTTAGGAGGGCGGTGTGGAGTGGCGTGCGAGATAGCGGAGGGGGACCACGGAGGACACCATTCGCGCCGTAACTTATCAGCATCTTTACAACTGATTGATGGGAATTTTGCGTTGCTGCGATAAGCGGCGTCAACCCCTCTTCGTTCTTGTGGTTAACTAACCGTATTTTATCGTAGGAGTTTATTCTTGCAATGAGTTGGGAAACTAACTCCATATTTCCAACTTTACATGCTTCTATCAGTTGCCTCTGTGTTTGTAACTTCTGCCTCTTTCCTTGCTTAGCCACCTGTGCATGTTCGTCGCGATTGTTCGCTTGGGTAGACTGCTTGTGGGGTCGATTCTAGAAACAAAAAAGATTTCAGTTTAGTTCTTGTCATCATTCAGAGTGTGTTTCAGAAACAAACAACAACAACAAAACAATTATTCTCTTTGAGAATTTTTTTTAGCGGATTGAATTTTGGCTTACGACTCATATTATGCATTAGCACAAACCTAGAACATACTTTGATACCGTAAGAGCGCTTTAAGCGGACATTACACTGGGAAGTGAAAAGAAAAAGTGAAGGGAAAAAGTAACTTTCCAGATATAGAGTTAGCATTTATCTTACGGGACTTTTTCCGTTACTGTCACACTGGGAATTCGAAAAGTAAAAAGTCTTTCTAGTTTTTTTTTAGTTAGTTGGTTGGTTATATATATATTTTTTTGTCTGTTTGTTCGCTCTCTACCGGCCGAACGGCATATACGATCTTGATGAAAATTGGAGGGGACATTCGAAATCTCTGAACTTAGACTTGCCTCATTTTTGGTACAATCAAAAAAATATTTCTTATGAATATCGTACTTTTACAATTTTTAATGCGATATTTTCGTGATATTTGGCTCGTGACCGCGCAAACGGCTTCTCCGATCTTGATGTAACTTTATGGGAACGTTTGAAATCATTAAAATGATATTATATTTTATGATTTAAGGAACATTTGAAGAAATATTTCTCATAGACATCGTAGTTTTACGAATTTCCCCCGATTTTTAATACGATGTTTTCGTGATGTTTGGGCCGATTCTGACCAAACTGGTGGGGCTACAACGTTCTGTATTGCATGGACATTAAGATTATGGTGATATAGTGCCTTTGAAAGAAAATATATGCCACAATTCATAGAAATAAATGGTTTTAATATAAGCGTTTTACAGGTGTGTAATTAACACGTAATATCAAGTAACTATAAAACCATAATCACCTACAATGCTTACAGAAGCAAGTCTTTGGGTCTCGAGATATTTTACATTCTATTGTTAATTGGTATTACCATAGCAAATAATAGCGCTTGGTTAAAATTATTCTTATTTAACAAAAATAATTTTGTTTGGTTGTTAATGATGTGAAGTTAAGCAAAATCGGGCGTGGTCAGGGGTAAAGTGGGTGAACGCTCTGCCCTGTATAACTCACGTATATCGCTGGTTAGAGCAGATGGAGGGTTCGAGAGATAGTGTAACGGCTTCGTTCTCCTCGACGTCTGTTCGGCAGTCCGGGTTAGTGGAGGGACCTATATGACTGTCAAGGTTACACCCTCTTTCGGATGGGACGTTAAGCCGTTGGTCCCCTTGGTACTTTTCGAAAGGAGTAGGCTACGTGCCGGTACCGGGTTTCCCCTCCTCCCTTCTGTTCATACTTCATCCTCATATATCACCACTCATCGTCTTGATTAAATAGACAAAGTGCATTAATATGAGACGTTAAGCAATATCTAATCAATCAATCAATCAAAATTATCCTTATTTAACAAAAAATTTTTGTGATGGAACTTGAAAAAGTAATGGGATCACCGGCGTAACTAGGCATCGGTAACCCGGGTAAATACCCGGTAAAAATTCCCTAAGTAACTAGCCTACAATACAATGATTACAATATTTCACCAGGACCAACCGCAAAAATGTCGCAAAAAATCAACCGAGGACTTTTTTGTTTGTTCTCGACAACTCAAAAGAGAAGGGTTGATGTCTGGAGGTAATATAGATCGCACGTGGTGTGCAGGTGTCATGAGGCGGCGGGGGGAGGGGGTGGATTGGTCAATGGTCAGTGCATGCCATTCATCTCAAACAAGCTCGATTCCTGGAAATATAAATAGGGAACCTAAGTTTTGAAGGCGGGAAGGAAATTGGTTCTCTCTGGTCTCAGCGCCCATAAGAATTAGCATGGTACGAAAATGTAACTCGCCGTATCTTTTGACTCGCGCAAAAGAAATCTAAACCAATAACATCACAAGATGCATAATTCTGTGAAGAAGATGATGGCATTCTACTTTGCTCGATGACGCTTCCTAAATTCAAACTATTATGAGTTAAATGGACCCATGTTTGCGCGCTGTCGCAAATGTACTCTGACTGAGCGGCAACCTAAGCGAGACGCAGCCACGTTGTGTGCAGCTGTGGCATCCTCGCATACCACGCGCCTGTCCATGGTTGCTAAATGTACTTTGCATTCAAGATTTTGTTGGCACATTAAAGGATATTTTATTAGTAATGTATAATCTAGTACAACCCAGTGACCTCACAGTAGCCACAAAGCAAGTCGGATACCAAATGTTATGCTGATGCCACGAACAAAATGTTTTTACGTGCTTTTTCATGAGCAGTTTGGAAGGTTTGGCAACAGTGTAAATGTAGAGCTCACTTCAACTCAAAACAAATGTCATTAATATTTGTGATAGAGCAGAGTTATGTATATCCACGCAAAGAGGAAAGATTATAGTTTCTTACAGTATGAATATAATTCCGGTCCGTGGTCGGGTTCTCGCGCTATCGCTTACGAAACATTTAGCACGGGTTAATCGCCTATACCTCGCTGACGGGAGAGAACCGGACAACGCCCACTTAGGTTCCCTATATGGGGTTGACGACCGTTATTTTGCTCATTTTCGCTTCGTTTCAGTCTTGTCTTGACCTTACAAGGGTTGACAATGTCGGAAGTCTAGCTACATTAAATGTAGAAGTTCAACAGTGAGTGTGTTGAGTGTGGGCTCATGGCTACGTATTGAAATACTACAGTTTGTGGATGTTCAATTTTAATTGTGTTGTTAGCGCAGTTTTTTCCCATTAGTAAGGTTACGTACAATCACGAGTGCTACAAACTAAACAATATAGTGATTAAAACAAGTAGGTCCTAACGACTTTTTTGCGCTTTTCGGTTTTTGTTAATATGTTAATGTGTGATTTGTGTCCACTTTTTTATAGTACATAAAAGATAAACATGAAGAGACAAAAAACTCAAAGTTTTCTAGACTCACTTGATATTAAAAAATCATGTGCAAAGTTTACTAAAGTCCTCAAAAAAATCGCCACGATGAAACTCAAGATAGGACAACAAAAAGTACAAGAACAAGGAGAAATCGCAAACAAACCGGAAATCTCGTTTGAATCTACATGTGTTCCTACGTTTATTCCTAATTCACACACTCTAAAACACATCACACACATCACATCACACACACACACCCACTAATAACCTTAGTGTTGTGTGCCCTTAAACCCTAATAACTAACTAACTAAATCAGACTCAGAACGTCATCAGAACGTAAGTCAGACCATGCATTTTAATTCATCATCACTATAACTATACATTTTTTTCATCAACAACATTTTAGAGTGTTCAAGGCAAGCATGGCTTATCTTGTAGGCCTACCTTATAGTAATATGTATATTTATTTGTAAGTACTTTAAATTATTTTTAAACTATTTTCATTCAAAGTATACGTTTAGTTTGTTTTGATAATAACAATAAATTAAAGTTAAACTATAACTTATCCTAGATGAAATATTAATCTTCGCCTACTAAAGTTGTTAAAAATTAAAAATTATTTTTCAAGGTTTGATTTTAACGATTTGTTAATTATTTGGTAAGTAAAAAGACTGACTATTTGTTTGTCCCAGAACCCTCTACTGACATCGAAGATTGAGGTGTTTTCTGTTTTTTGCACTACATAAACGAAACTATTTCACTTTTGCATTCAGTCCGGTAATTTATCTGAAACGCTCAGAAATCACTCTAAAACCCAAATTTTCAAAAATCGCCTGCGGCGCTGTAGTTGGGGGGCTCGCCCCCCAAGCCCCCCTGCTACTTTCCTTGAAGTCCCTTCCACCGCATCTTACCCGGGTAATATTAGTACCCTAGTTACGCCCCTGAATGGGATCCCACTTATACTAAAAACGTAATTATCATAGGACAGATTTTTTTTAAATCGTCCATCAACGCGACTGGAAAAAGCGTTCGCGAAGCGGCCTAGTTTAGAAACATTCTATTTGGATGAGCGTAGCGAGCAAAGCGAGTAAAGCAAAGACTTCAATTTCACTAACCCCCCCAAAAAATTAGCTCGTTTTTTTTGTTGTATTTTTGTCTGTTTGTTAGCTCTCTACCGGGCAAACGGCATATACGATCATCAATTCAATCAATCAATCCCAATTGCACAATTACGGTAAATAACTAAATTGAAATCCCTTGTCAGAATTATTTTACCTATCCTCACAGTAACTCAGTTTAGACTAGGAGGGCTCACAAGAGAACTACATGGAGAAGGGCTACAACTGATCAAAGCGTTTCATGGACGTGAGTCAAGCTTCTAGGTAGGAGGCTGCTAAAGTGGACTTCAGGGAAAGATTGGTCCGCAGGTATAAGGAATTTCCTCCCCTCTTTACCACCACCACCTTCCTGGCACGAGAAGAGTGGACAAGATGTAGATCGTATCTATCTAATAGTCGCTCGATAGTCGCTCGACCCTTCTTGATGGTCTCGAAATAATCCGATTAAATTATTTTCGTTTGACTTCCTTTCATTACGTAAACTGTTGTAATTTACCTTTTAAACGCTCTTTAATGTTAATGATTTTAACTTAAATGTTTCGCTGAAGTAAAATCAACCACGAAAATGTTTTTAAAGCAAAATAATTAAAATAATTCTTCGCAAGTGTGTGTTGTATTTTATTGTAAAATTTTTAGTTCTCAATCAATTTTTTTCATTCAAAAACATTTTCGTATTGATTTTATTTCAGTGAAACGTATAACTTAAAACCATTAACATTAATGAGCATTTAAAAGGTAAAATACAACAGATTACGTAATGAAAATGAATTTATCTCTATTCAAGCTAAAATAATTTAATTGGAGGGTTTAGAGACCATCAAGAAGGGTCGAGGATAGATAAGATCTAAATCTTGTGCACTCTGCCCGTCCGAGGAAGGTGGTGGTGGTAAAGAGGGGAGGAAATTCCTTATACCTGCGGACCAGTCTTTCACAGCGTGGAGTCTGGTTTCCACCTACCCTCAGTCTTTGTTGAATGGAGGCGGTGGCTGTCACGGTCTGGGTGACTGGTTTTCTGCTCCGGTCGTCTCGCAAACATGTTTTGAAGGGCTGCGGTTCTGGAACAACAACACAACGTCATTTCCAAAGGTAATGTAGGCCTAGATAAAAATTTTGGCAAATAAATGACATCACCAGTTCATATTGACAGAACACTCCAAAATGAAAAATCAACTGAATGGAAATTGTAAAATTATGAATACAAATAATTTCAGCCCCCTCATATTATTTCAAAACTACCCAAACAATTATTGCTCTAGTGTCAGGTTGTTTGGGAAAAACTGTCCTGGTGGAATGCAAAATTAATTTTATTCACACACACACATTCACATTCAGCCATTCTTCCCACATCAAGAAAATACCACAAGCCTAAATAAAATATTCCATGCCAACCCACTTAAATTGTAATTTTATAGCAAATTTGAAGATACTCTATTAATTCAGTGTAAAATAATAAACTATTAAACTTAAAGGCTTGTCGGCCTATCGAGTTTGTCAATGAAAATTCAAAACGTTATAGTGAAAGTCAGAATCGTGGATTCTTCTCAACAAGCTAGGTTCACAACGGAGATTGATCCTACCTGTGAGCCTCTGCGGTATGGGTGGCCTGGCGGGTGGCCCCTGGTCTGGAATCTCCTCGAGCTGCGTCAGAGTCCTGCCCTCCTGGATCTGCTGGAAGTTCCTCCGGAGCGTGTCTCCTCCGGGACCCGCCTGCACGATGGAGGAATACTCTTCCGGCTCTTCATTGTTCTCAGGCCCGCGTTCTGAAGCAACCAAGATTATATTACACACTCAACTAGGGATAGACGAACGATCGTTTTCAATTCTTAGTTCGAAACTTTTTTTGAAGTTCGGTTCGAGCTCGTAATTTAATGTTCGAGTTCATGGTTCATTAGAATTTCAAACTTAACCCAAACTTTGACTAAAAATTACTTTCATTTTAGAGTAGCTAACAAAGCCTATTATTAAGTCCTGTTGTTCCATGAAAAAATTAATAACATCTGGTGTTTGATTTCAATTGTATTTTATTTAAATTAAGGATGTGATCCACTCTGCCTATGAAATCTGCCTTTTCTAACCTAATACTTATATAATTCGAGGACTGCATAGCAATATAAGTCCTACCCTATCATAGAGAAAACATAGACCATCTGTTTTTTTTCGTTACTGCTGAGACTTCCACCTACTTTTTTCATTATTTCGACGAATATCTCGTTAACATTCTCAGGTACTTTTCGAAACTTTATCTTGATCTCGATTTGTCGTATTAATTTTCCTATTAAACCGTAAAAACTAAAATGTAAATGTCTGAGCCGAGGGCTCGAGAATCTTTATTAGACGAGTGAGCGCAGCGAAACGAAGTCTATAACCGTATAACGCTACTCGATCGGGCCTTGGTCGTGACTATTGTCTGTATGTTAAATGTGTGTCTGTTTGTTTGTTTGTCCGGGCTCATACGGCTAGATAGATTGAGCTGAAATTTTAAACAGACATCCGTGACCAGGTAACTTAGAACTGCTAACAAAATTAGCACAATCCATTGCGATTTAAACCAACAAGAAATAATAAACTGAAAAATAGGCCTAACATGTGGAGGAATTCTTTTAACGACAATGGTTTTGCTTTTGAAAACATCACTGCCTCTTACATGTTACTCGGTTGCAATGGAGGCAGTGGAACTAATATTTGTAATGCAGTTATGCAGTGACCAAAGAGTATCGAAATTTGTATGTTCCATGTACCCCCAAATTCCGCTGGGAGATTGAGTATACCTTGCAATCTTTATTCGTATTTCGTACTGGCTATGTTGTCCATAGTATTGTCAGAGCTGATGTAGACTAAACTGCCACAAAATCTTATCCGACCAGGGGATTGAACCAGGTCTCCCACATTCCGGGTATAAGGGCGCCTTAGCCAACTAGACTAGGGATACGCCAAAGTCATTGATAGACGAGTGAGTGAGCCATGTGTTGAATACCCGGTATCATTCCCCATACTGGGCTAGATCCAGCCTTAGGTATAGGGGAGGAAAGGGGATGATCCCGGGTGCTCAACACATGGGTCACTCACTCGTCTATCAACGACTTTGGCGTTTCCCTAGTTAATGAAATCGAGGACTAAGAAATGTTAAAGCCGTGGATTTGTTGCAGAAGGAAACCGCGCAAGGACATGATCCAGTAGCATTGCTGGATCAATGCCTGAACAGTTCTAGGACCAGAATGTAAAGAAACCTTATGGTCCCACAAAGAGAAGAGACATCTCGATGAACCCTGAGCACAGGTTTGTCAGTATCAATTGTACCATTGTCACATAAAATACAATCCAAGTTACTAAACAATGAAAATATTTTGTCATGACCAGACGAAAAAAGGTAACTTAACAATCATTTTAAATAAATAGCGAAAAACCATTTCAATAGTAAAACACTAATGGACAACTAACTTCAGGTCAACCTTATACAGATAAAAAATTGGAATGCATCCGTGAGCAAATTGAAATTCGGGTGAGAAAACAAGCATAGCTCTGTAGGCCTACTTTATGTATTTATTTATTTTATTTGTTCCTCAACACATTAATTTATTAACTAATTAATTAGCCTAAGTGTGTCATGAGGATGGCAGGAAAGATCAGAGCAAGTAAGACCTACATTGTGATTGCGTAGGTTAGTGCAATTCATTTCTTGCTACCACCACTAGAAGATACTTGCATAGGCCTACGTGCATAAACTATTCCGTATGTTCATATACATCTTCAATGAATGATTATTCAAACAACCTAATTTGAATTGTGGCAGAAGAGAAGATTTTGTTTATTTGTTTGTTTATTTGGATTAAGGACGCGTCAACCGTTAGGTCATAATGCGCCACTCTAGCCTAGGGGATAAGATGGGGAGGAAGGGCCCATGCTGGTCAGAACCAGCCACGGGTAAGGGGAGGAGGGAGGGTTTCTCACGTCGTGGTCGTCATCGTCTTTGTCATTGTTCGTTTAGTCATTGTCATCGTCGCCGGGGAGATCAACAAGGGAAAAGGAAGGTGTCCCAACGACGGTTGCCAGAGACCGCCTAGTTTCGGGGAGTAATATACTCCCCTGTTATAATAGCTGATGTTTGCGAGGTGGACTTTTTCTCTTTAATCGCCTTTTACGATTAGCATGGCCATGCTCTGGGCCAAATTCTACCCCTGGCCCTGACGGGGGTCAGAAGAGAAGAAGTGGAGAGCCCGTTCATCGATGCCAACCGAACGCAGACGTGTTAAAAGCGTTACATCAACACAGCATTCAAACTATCCATGAACGAGCGAGGGAATAGGCACACCGATCCACAAAGGGGTAACCATAACACACAACAACAAAAAACTGTTAAAACTACAGCCAAACCTTACATAGTAATAGTAATCTTCTGTTTTGGGGAATGGTCGTGGGGCTCGAGGCCTCTCCCCTGGTATTTTTAGTGCCTGGTGCGAAGTACCTATAACTAAAAATCTAATGTGTGCCAGAGTTGGGCGATGGACAGCGTCCTTGCGCTTCATGGTAATTGGTGACAGGCACCGTTGATTTCGGTAAAATACCGCCGGAACTTGAAAATGGCAACAAACTTCTAGGTTTTGCATCCGTGGCAGAAAAAGTCCCACAAGAGACATCCAAGGAGAGTTGTTTTTATCGTCACGGAGGTCTTAGTCGTGGGTCCACTACACCCACTCGACGACGACCGGCGATGAGACATTGACGAGCCCGCAGAAGCCGTGCCTGACGACGTGGAGGCAAGAAACGAGGTCCAAACCCTAGTAAAATATTTGGTTGCCAAATGGTTGCCAAGTGGTCACCAACAGGTCACCACTAGTTCACCAACTGATGCCAAGTGATCGCCAAGTGATCACCAACAGCAGCCAAATGGTCGCCAACAGGTCGTTTTAGTGTCAAAATACTGCATTGCAGAGTTGGTGACCCGTTGGCTGCCTTTTTGGTGAACGTTTGGCTGTCATATATTTCTTTTGAAATTTCGGTGGCGACCCTTGGTAATCACTTGGTAACCTGTTGGCGATCAAAATAGGCCTTGGTGATCTGTTGGTGACCGCTTGGCGACCGTTTGCATACAAATATTTCTACCAGGGAAAGCTGCAATGGGGCGCGGGAATACGTCGCTTCTTCTCGGAATAATGTGGGCAAGTGCAGAAACCTGGGGATTTGGTACCGCTTCTAGAGATGCGTAAAATCTGGCAGCTTGTGCAGCAATGTATTGGTCCACGGTTTGCAGACTGAGGTTAGCGTGAACCTCAACATTCGTGTCCAGCGAGGGAGAGAAAGGGACACACGAAGAATCTTGTTTTTGCACCACTTGTAGTCGGTTGCGGTGGGATGCTGCACATCCTCCCCAGACAGGAGATGCGTATAACGCCGCTGAACGGATTACAGACGTGTAGAGGCGGAGCTTGGCCGTTACCGAGAGCGTGTGCATTCCGCAGAAGGGGGTACAGAGAGACGAGTTTTACCGGTTGCCTTCTGAGTTGCTGACCGGATATGTGGGCACCACGGAAGTTTACGGTCTAAAGTTATGCCCAGGCATCTTTTGGTCGGTGCCCATGGTATGGCGACATCATTGAGACGTAACCGAGGAGGAGGCCGTTTCTAGACCATGAGAAGAGAGTACTTGAAGTCTTCTCCACATTGAGGGCCATGCGTGAATTTGCGTACCAGTCTGAAATAGTGTCAAGGTAACGTTGTCCAAACGCGAACTGCGATCCATGGGCGACGATTAGTTGACAGAGCCACGAAGTCATCAGCAAACATGCCGAGGTAACACCTTCTGGCGGAGGTGGCATGTCGGCTGTAAAGACATTAAATAGAGCAGGGGTCAGCACCGAACCCTGAGGTACTCCGGCAAGGATTGGGCGCTGTGAGGAGGAGAAAGAATTTTTTGATACATAGAAAGTACGCTCAGTGAGGAAGGATTGAATAAGCAGGACTAGATAATCAGGGAACTGAAAGTGTACAAGTTTGTGAATGAGTCCAACATGCCACACACGATCAAATGTCTTGGAGACGTCAAGGAATACCGCCGCTGACGCACAGCCGCTGTTCCAACCATCTGTTATCTTATCAGTTATCCTCGTTAGCTGTTGTATTGTGGAGTGCTTTGCTCGAAATCCAAATTGTTCGTCCGGGAGAAGGTTCGAGTCGTCTATGTGACGTTGTAGACAGACTAGGATGACATGCTCTAGCATCTTGGATAACACAGACAGGAGGCTGATAGGACGATAGCTCGTAGGGTCTCGAGCAGACTTTCCCGGTTTCAGAAATGTAATGACCTTGGCATTTTTCCAAGAGCTTGGAAAATGTTGAAGTTCAAGAACAGCATTGAAAATAGCATGTATCGTGTTTGCTGCTCGCATTGACAATTGGAGAACAACTTGTGCCGTGATGCCATCATCTCCTGGAGCCTTGTTGTGTGGAAGGTCCTTTGCAATCTGGAGCAGTTCCTCAAATGTGCATCCCGCTCCATCTGGTAGAGGGAGTGGAACGTGGTGAGTTTGTGACCACTGGAGAACTTGCTCCTCCACTTGTGGTGTAGAGGCTGTGGGTGGGTTCAAGGTAAATGCGGCCTCCAGCGAGTCTGCCAGGACGTTCGCTTTTTCCACAGAGCTGCATGCCAAGATCTGTGGTCCCTGAATCGGTGGGTCCGCCTGTGGAATACGTTGTAGGGCACGAGCCATACGCCAGTAAGATTTACCGGAGACATCGAGACCCGCTACCGTAGCATCCCAGAGTTCAGATCGGAAGGCCGCAATGTCACGCTTGAGAGCTGTTGATGCTCTGTTGTAAGCGGTCTTGTCATAGGCAGAGTGAGTTTGTTGCCAGGTACGTCGTAGACGATTTTTGAAGGTAACTGAACGGCGAAGTCCTTCTGGCAAATCATACAGGGTAATGCGGCCACGAGAAGAGGACGGTGTCGAGGTAGTGATTGCCTCTTGGATCAGTTTAGTGATAGATTCTACCGCTGCATCCACGTCAACCGTAGAAGTTAAAGGTGGCGGATCTTCAGGGAGACCTGCGTCAAGATGAGCTCGGAAAGCATCTCAGTCAGCCTTGTGAAAATCAGGTCGTTGACACGGAGGGGAAAGAAGGAGTCTGTCACCTAGATTGAAGACCACTGGATTGTGGTGTGAAGAGAGAGCTGGGTATGCAATAATATATAAAAGGAATGCCAAGCATGATTATGTACCCTCCTATGTTTTCGCAATCTTAATACATAAATTCACTTTGCCTTGTGACTGCATCCTTGCAAAGCTTGGAAAAGTTTTATTTGCAACTATGGTTTTAAAGGTAAAACTTCGTGCAAATTAATTTTGCCAAGCTTAGCAAGAATGCTTTCACAGGGCAAAGTGAATTTATGTCTTAAGATTGAGAAAATGTAGGAGGGTACATAAGCCTAGAATTTTTTATATCTCATTGCTTTTGATTGTGTAAGGTTTGGCTGTATTTTTACAAGTTTTTTGTTATGTGTGGGATCGCATTACGTTTTCAAGTTTCATTGCAAAATTATTTGTAAAAATATAATAATTTTATCTAAGTCGATTTAATTGCAATGGAATTACAAATTTACAATAGAATGTAAAATATCTAGGTAGTCGTCTAAAGACTTGCTTTTTGTACACAATGTAGGTGAACATTGTCAAGTAACTATACTCACTAGTTAAAAACCCTTTATTTGGAACTGGCAAATAGACACAGTAACTTACATCCTTACAGCGATTTTGCGCATGTTTCAAGTAATTTTTTCACCAAGAAGGAATGTTTGTACCCCAACCAAATTTGGCATGTATTCTCAGGTATCTAAATCCCCCCGATTTTGACAGTCCTCAAGTTCACATCACGTTTCATGACGGCTGGGTGACACCTCGAAATCGCCCCAACTCTGCTTGCTGTATAAGGTGCCTGAGTGTGTAGCACACCGCAGCTTGACTGCGGCGCCCTAACAGTCCCCTACAAAAATGACAATTTTTCAAGAGGGAGGGGGATTTTTCGTTTTACAATTCTGCACATTTCTTGTTGGTAAATGAAGTTGCTCTAAGGCTAAGCACTTGTATATGTGTACATACCTTGAAAATACTTGGCCCTCTTAGACTTGAACATGGGCTGTTGGTTACGCGGTATGAGAAAGGGCGCCCGCATGGGATGCAGGTCGCACAGCGGTGGCTTGGACTCGGCGACCCCGAGCGACCACGTGTCCGAGCTGCTGATGTCGTACGTAGCGTCGGGGTTCTCTTCGCCCGCAATCACCTCGTGCGCCAACCCGTACGGTGGTCCGATACGAATGGACGTGTGTTCAGCGCTCACACCAAAATCCACTGGAATCAGATCGCTCAAATCAAAACACTGACGGACTACGGTTTATCTCGCACTCGTATTGTTACACAAATAGCAGGGTGTGTGATTTTTCTGATTTTTTATTTTATTTTAAATCGTGATTTATTTAATTTTTATCAGATTTTTATCGATTTAAATAAGCAATATCAGTGTTTAATAACTTGCCAAGTTGTTGAGCAAATCAAATATTTTCACGGCGTTCAAAAAAACTAATTACCTACATTTTTTAAATGATAACTTTGCATAAAGTCAATCAAAATCCTTAAAACTCAAAGAAGACAATGTGCACTTATTTGAATCAATGTTAGTTACGGTATTAAATACTTATTATTGATTTGAATCTGAATTAAATTAAATTTAGGACTAAATGAAAAACACCATGAAATAGGGTTGCTAACTAAAGAAAGCATGCCGTTAGATTATTGTTTCCCCAACCTAAAATAAATAAATAAATAAACAAATAAATGAATGAATTAATTATTATTTAAATAAATGAATAAATAAATAATATAAATAAAATAAAATCTGTTCATGTTAGCTCTGTGTGGACCTAGCACACTCGGTAACGCACTCCGTGATCTAGTGCACAGCTAATTCTTTCTGCTTGAGTTGACTTCACTGATTTCTCTTTCATACACAAAAGCGACATTCCTTTTACAGCACTTTCGTCATTATTGAGAAATGAGAATAGCCTACCACTTGCGACGAGAGGATCTGCATTATTTGGTTGTAGCTAGTATGTCAGGATGGGAGGACACGATTGAGATGGTTTGGCCATCTGAAATGAATGGTGGAAATAGGATGCCAATGAGAATGTATGAAAAGAATTGAAATAGAGCAGGAAGAAAAGCCAAAGAAGAGATGGAAGGATTCCATAGCAGGAGACTTAAAGGAAAGAGGAAAGAAAGAGCTGAGAAGATGTAGAAGAGATGCGATTCTTGGAGGATAGAAAGAAGTGGACAAATTTGGTCCTGCCAGAAGCGTGAAACGCCCAAGGAAAATGATGATATTTCTACCAACACCACAAAAGTTCTGGCCAAAACGGACGAGTCCAACTCCAAGTTGTCTTGAATGCAGGCGATGAGCGCATACGCGCGTACCGCGAGCGATCGGCGGAGAAAACTGAAGGTGCGGGGCGGGCCAGGTCATATCGCTCCCGCCGTAAGCCGTAAGCTTATTGGGGCGATGTGTTCCTCACGGCTGCCGACAAAAACTGAGCCGTACGGCGCCCGTATCTACGGAACTCCCCTAAAACAGAGAATGAACTTGGCCCGGAGGCGCGCGCACGTAATGGCGAGGGCCATAGTGGTTATAATGATTACAATATAATTCCCAAAAGTATTGAATCTAACCTTGTGACTTCCACGGTCCTCCCTCGCCGACGGCTCCGTTTCCGAAGATGGGCGCTAGTCTTCTCTTGTTGTCCCTCTCCTCGTAGGACTCGATGCTCTGCGACTGGGCTAGCGAACACGACGAGCACGTGGCCAAGCAGTCAAGGTCGCTGCACGACCTGCTCTCCAACGGACAGGCGACTGTACTGCCCACGCTGCACAACGAGTCGACGCAGCACACGGAACAAGTGCTGCGAGCTTCCGGAGGCGTGCGCGCAGAGTTCGGGCAGCGGCACGGGCTAGACATATTTGGCACTCATACAGACCTAAGCCTAATTAAATTCGACTTGATTCGGTAATTTTAAGTGTACATTTTAAAGTTGATTTTGATTTTAGATTTTGAGTATTTAAAAAATATTGTTACTATGATAAAATTCTCTAAAATGAATATGCGGGGGAAATTTGTGCATGTATCGGAAGCATAGTGTAGTCGCACAATGTTTACAAAAGAAATAGTAAACGTAAAACTTGGTAGGCCTACCTTTAAACCAATTGAAAATAACTTCTTCGATTGGTGTCCGTGTAAATTACGGTAACATTATGTAGTGAGCACTAGTGACGTATAACATAAACAACAACAACACAACAGATGAAGCACAAGCGTAAAGCGCGAGACTCCGATTTGGGAGATAGACCAGAAGAGGGCATTCATTGCAGCCAGGACAGTTTCCCAAAAGAAATTCAAAAGTTTTATTGAGAACTACTAAGGTAACTAAGGCTTACCTGCCGAGCACCATGTCCAGCTCCGAGAAGGTTGGACAGGGACAGTTGATGTTCAACTCCTGGAGGGTCGTATGTTCTAACATTGCCAGCTCTAGCTTCTCCTTGAATTCGAACATTTGCCGGTTGAGCAGTTGCTTCTCCTCGGACATCCCCTTTGTGTCCGCAACGAGTTGGTCAAACTGCCGCGTGAGTGCCGCCTGCTGTTTTGAGACGTCATCGACCTCTCCCCTCAGAGCCTTGATGCCCATCTGAAGAGTCAACACCTCTTTGGCCATCTCCTTCTTCTTCAACGACAGCACGCTAATCGAGTTAAGATAATCGACAGCAATCTCAAACTGCGCGCGGACTTTCTTTGACACATCAGAGCTGAGGCTGGCAAACTGAGTGTTCCTTTGTAGACTCTTGACCATATTATCCCACCAGTCACTGTCGCTGAGCACGAGATTGACATCCGATGTCTTCTCAGAAAAGCGATTGTTCTCTAAGGGTTCTTTAAGATCATCGCACTCCTTCTCGACCTCGTCTCGACGCATGCGCAGTGGCACCAAAACGTGTAAACTGTGCTCCAGCTCATCCCCCTTAAACATCTTGTCGGACGGGTACTCTTCGTGGAAATAGGAAAGACTTGTGGACAACTAAAAAGATTGATTTTAAGATTGATTTTCAACAATTAAAAAGAAAACAATCTACAACAAATGAAGTTCACTGCCATCTTCTTTCTAAAGAAACAATCGTGTAATGACAGATGATCGCCTAGCGGGGTTTTAAGCGAACTTTAAAGAACCCAAGTCACAGTCGATAAAGAAGTTTCAAGTCATCAAGGTACGCCTTCAAGGCAGTACAGCACACGACAACCTAAAATGACTGCGAGTCTACTCAGGCTAAAAAATGCAAGCAATTACTCGTCCTAGCCCTTTCTCACCTTATAATCACTTTCAATATTGGTCAGGGTACCTATCTTACAACATTTGAAACCAAATAATATTATGCCTCATAACTCTGGTTTACTTCCAAATGAAATTGTGCTCAAACTGCTCGCCATGTGTGTGTTTTTTTTGTGACAGTCGAGCGTAGGTCAGTCGATAGACACCCGTATAATAATAATAATAATAATAATAATAATAATAATAATAATAATAATAATAATAATAATAATAATAATAATAATTATTATTATTATTATTATTATTCGGCACCAAATCGACATGTAGATCGCAGCACTGGCGGCGCGCTACGTCACAACATGGCTGGCGTAATTGTGATTCCGGGCTGGAGCGTATGGCGCTAACGTGTGTTAGTCGCGCCGGTTATGACAATTCGGGGATTATTTCCGATCTGTTCACTCACATTTACCTTTCTCGCACACGCATTAAATAAGATGTATATTTTCATCTACGGTTTGCATTTTTTATGCTCTTATACAACCACAAGTAGGCGTAATTGCGTAGGTAGGCCAACTATAGCCAAAATTGAACCTTCCTATTCCTATATTTCTGAATGGGATAGGGATGAAATGTAAAATATTATATAATAATATCATCATAATAGTTGGGTATATTATTATGTTTGAGCGTAAGATATCCAGAAAATAATTCATAAGCAGATTATTATTTATTATTTAATTACTACTATAAGTAAAGTTGCCCGCCGAAATTGGTATTGGTCCAAGGAATTATTACCAAATTTGAATTTTAGAATGTTAAGTTTTTGAAGTGAAACGAGTCTGTTTGTTGTATCAACAAATATTTTGCAACAAATTGATATAACACTGAACAGCTGAAGTGCAAGGTGCAAATATTTAACGTTTTCCCGCGATAATGTAATAACAATAAATAGTACAACTTGTATTATTTTCATCATATTCCCTGAAAATGTCAATAAATTAGGCCTACATCTATGCAAAAATCCGGATGTTGTCAATTTGTAATCATCGACAAAGTGTGCTTTATTCAGAACATGACGAAACTTCTAAAAATACTTGGCTGCAGAAATTGGTATTTATTATGAAAAATGTTCATTGAAAACGATTTTTCCGAATTTATTACTATACATAGGCCTACCTTTTTTGTTGTTGATAAAAACGCACTACAGTGTAGTAATTTTGAGGTAGCCCATCACATACGAAACAAATTGAATGTAGGCCTATGTGCTATGTAGGCCTATGTGCAACAATTGGGAACGGTGTGATAGCCTAGTTGCAAAAGCATGAATTAAAATTGTTGTCTGAAATTGTAAGACGCTATTCGCGGTTAAAACCTAACCAGGTAGCAGCACGGTCGTATGCCAACATGGCCGTCCGAAGGCAGATAAAAACACGGGCTGCATAGGGAGTAAGTGTGTTTTTCATACTTTAAAGCATAATATTTCATTGTAAGCGTCACTTCTAGAAGTATTTCCACTTTCCAGTAGTTGGGTACGATGGGGTAGGACAATCACTATATTTTGTAACCCTCAGCTGCAAAATAACTAGCAAAATGAGGAATTTTATCTCGTATTTTGGAGACGTGTATTTTCAGTAATTTTAACTTGATGGCAATAGCGCGAATTTATTATGATTATTGGCCTTTACTTGGGCCTATATGATATGTAATATGATATTATATCACAAATTATTTATTCTCCCCCCCCCCCCCCTCCCGCCCTCGCCCCCAACGGAAGTAATTTTTTGCGGGTTCCTCGCGAATAAATTATTATTATTGTTATTAAATTTGTGTTTCGCCACCCCATTGAAACCCCTTAAAACATTGTCCCACATTTAAAAAGCCCCCCCCCCCCCCCAATGCGGCTAAAATTGTAAGTTAAAAGTTATATGGATGGCACCGGCCTTCACTAAACTTTATATATATAGGCCTACTATTATTAATACGCATAGTTAACTAATTTTATTACGCCTATTTAAGTCCTAGAATTGTTTTGTTGTTGTTTTGGTTGGATTATGAACAATATGAGCCCATAAATAAATAAGTCTATGCATAATTATTTGCTGTTCACAGCAGCAGTTGGTTCAAATCTCTTGGCATATAAGAATAAAAAATGAAGGTAGGATAGTTTACATTCAATGGGCTGCACAAATTTAAAAACTATAATTATGGACATATATTATTAATAATAAATATTACAAAAATTCCATATTATATCTATACCAACTATCAATTATACCATTAATGAGACGTGCATAATATATACTATGGTTCACACAGTAGGCCTATCTTGGGTTTAGAATGTTAAACCCAAAGACGATACATAGCTCTTAGCCCGCTTTGGTTGGCCCTATACCGCCTACAGCACATCATTGTTATAAATTAATTAATTACCATTATGGTTTATCGTTTATCGGTTGGTGGTATCCATAAAACTGATGAAAGTTGTGAAATTGAAAAATGTGTCTCAAGGAATAGGAATAGAACTCCCATCTAACCCACAGTATTGCACGGAATAATATACACATTCAGACTTTTTGTTTCATTACGCATCACAAAAATGTGTACTACTAATTTTATGACCTTTCTTGCTTGCTAAATAATAAACATGATCGAGTAAATTCATTCTGGAGTTGACCGTGACGCTACAACATTGCATTGGTTTAACATTGAATGCCGCCATCCAGCCGCCCGGTATCTGCCTTGGAGCAGTTCTCCACTTGACCGCCAGATGTCAGCCACTTTGCTTTTAAACGCGAATTTAATATGAATGTCGGTGACGGAAAAAAAAACAATAAATATAAATTAATAAAGAAATTAACATAAATAAATAATAAGTCTATCAAACACAACGGGAAAACTCAGTGGGTGACACCATACTGTCTTCTGACAATATGTTTTCGGACTTCATCCCTGGACTTAAATGTAAGAATAATGTTTTTATTAAGAGTAGGCCCAACCAAAATTTAAATTGAGATCACGATTATTTAAAAGTTGTTATTTAAGTGTAAAGAGTTGTATTTTAAAAGAGAAATGTAGGCCAATGCTTAACCATTCGAGACATAACCCTTGCGTCAGGTGTCCACTTTATGGTGCACTTAGCCTACAGGCCCCATTCTTTCATTTAAAATTTGTTTACTTGTGATAACCATAGCACAAATATTTCTTATATTTTATTTCTAACGTTCAATATCCGTAAACAAAACGTATCACGCCGAAAACTCAACTTTTTAGTTACATCTACACGTTCTTCCACGTTATTTGCCGCTGTGTCTACGCGAGTGATCACTACTGCTAGGGTTCTACGTTCCGCCAACAGGGCCGCGCTAGTGTGCTTTTGGTGCCGAATAATAATAATAATAATAATAATAATAATAATAATAATAATAATACTAATAATAATAATAATAATAATAATAATAATAATAATAATAATAATAATAATGATGAATTAAAGGTTTTTTTAAGCATAAGCCCGCTTTGAGGACATTATTAGTAAATGATAGCAGTTGTAATAAAAGTATGCCCCGACTGGGGATCGAACCCAGAACCTCTGGCTTAACGCGCCATAGCTCTGCCAATTGAGCTACCGAGACATAAGACACACCTTTAATAGCAGTTTAATAAAGGTGTGTCTTATGTCTCGGTAGCTCAATTGGCAGAGCTATGGCGCGTTAAGCCAGAGGTTCTGGGTTCGATCCCCAGTCGGGGCATACTTTTATTACAACTGCTATCATTTACTAATATTAATAATAATAATAATAATTAGTCAATGATATCAATTGTAATAAAAGTATGTCCCGACTGGGGATCGAACGGGGCATACTTTTATTACAACTGCTATCATTGACTAATAATGTCCTCAAAGCGGGCTTATGCTTAAAAACCTTATATTAATAATAATAATAATAATAATAATAATAATAATAATAATAATAATAATAATAATAATAATAATAATAATAATAATAATAATAATAATAATAATAAAGGGAGAGTCTCACAGTCTATAAATCCCAATGGCTCGAAATCTCGTTGGCTCGAAATTTATTGTATTTATTTAGAGACGATGACATTGCCAGAGAGAGAGTCCCACTTTCTATAAATCCCACTGGCTCGAAATATTTTGCAGAGGGACACACTATTGTGGCACTGGCTCGAAATATCATAGGCTCGAAATCCCATAGGCTCGAAATAAATAGCTAGAAAATACGCCGTTAATAGGCTGCTGTGTCGTTGTCTATAAATAAATAGCTAGTAAATAGAGAATTACGATGCCGCCTGGCTGCTGTGTCGTTGGCTCTAAATAAATAGCTAGAAAATACGCCGTAATTACGATGCCACCTGGCTGCTGTGTCGTTGTCTCTAAATTGTACGAGGCTCCTCCCTCTAGCCTTGAAGTGCCTGCAGAGAGAGAAATGGAATTGAATCCTACTGCACGCTTCACATCAAACACAAACCCCAAAGCTACATCAAAGAGTTGATCCTCGTCTTGTTTGTTGAAACTAGTGACAGTCAATCTTTTCGAATTCTTATGAAACATTAAATATTGTAAAATATAATCCAATACATAGTACATTCTTTGTTATACAGTACCGAATACCGATCATTTGATAGTGTAGCTTATCAAACTTTGGCCAGTGCCACCATGTGAATGAACGAACACGCAATTACGATCCTAAGATAGGTAGACGGTACAAAAAATGGATGAAAGTAGTTATTTCTAACAGTGTTTTTATATTCCAATTGCACATTCACACAATAACATGGATTAAAGATTTGCAAATGTGTATTATATATAATGCGCAATGGAACTGGTACTCTCATGTAAAATATTATTGTTTTAAAAAATGTGAACTACGTAGTAGGGCATCCTTATTTAATCACCCTAGAACTTATATTTCGAAATATCCTGAGTCAGCTTTATTCAGCATCATAATACAAAAATATATAAACAAACTTGCACGCATACAAATACAGACATTAAGTTATATATTCTCGTTAATGATGTAAGTACTATAGTTAGTACACATATTTTGTGTGCTACGTTCTTGTCCCTGAGTACTAGGTGAATCCACAAAGGTCTACTTTCATGTCTCGCTAACCTAAACAAAAAAAACTTGGCACCCTGTGGCAAACGCATCCCACGAAAAATTGTGGAGCACGAAAACATTCCAATGATGAAACAATTTTAGAGATGATCAGGTTCAAGATCATGATTTTTAAACGAGGGAGCGAAGCGACTGAGTGTCTCCATTCAACTCAAACGGCGCTTCCGTGAGTCTGTGGGTCTGTGTGTGTGTCTGTGTGTACATCGAAAATCAGCCGAATCGCTGAACAGATTAGGCTGAACTTTTTAAACAGACATCCGGTGCGAGTTTACTGAGAACTGCTAGCAAAACCATCTAGATCCATTGCACCTACAAGAAATAATAAATTGAAATATGGGCTGCTAATGCGTAGGAATTATTTTAACGACAATGGTTTTGATTTAGAAAAAATATTTTTTGTTTGTTAATTGCCTGGCTGTGAAATGCCGTGCCCAAAGTTTATCGAATCTTGCACGCTCAAGGTACCCCAAATTCCGCTCGGAGTTAGTAACCATGCAATTTTTACACGTATTTCGTACTGGCTATGTCTTCCATAGTATTGATACAGTTGATAGACTATACACTGCGTTATTAGGCATATCACAATATGTTAATAATTTTTAAATTACAATCCAGAAATTACAAAATCTTTCCCAAAACAGGGGATTGAACCCAGGTCTCCCACATTTCGATTATAAAGGCGCCTTAGCCAACTAGACCAGGAAAACCCCCAAAGTCGTTGTTAGACGAGTGAGCGAGTAACGTGTTGAGTACACGGGAATATTAGCATTTAAAATTGATAATTATATTGGTATAAATAATAGTGTTATTAAGTTTAGATCGTATAAGGGCGCGTCAACTGTAAGGCCATAATGCTCCACTCTAGTCCATGATAGGCTAGGGAGGTCTAAGATAGGGGAAAGCAAAGGAATGTTACGGGGTACTCAACACATGGCTCACTCACTCGTTTAACAACGATTTTGGCGTTTTCGTAGTTAGGACTATCTAGGGCGACGGTCGTTCGCTCGCAGCCAAGCGCACGCGACTGCTAGTAGGCGATGATAACTCGACCCTGTTTACTCCTACCCGAGTTGGGGGGTTTTCATCAATCTGCACACGCCGCTTTGAAAGATTTACAATCTTGAAAATTGGTATAATGGGCTGATATGTGGTCCATGACCTACAAAAAAAATCAACTCGATCCGATAACCCGTTCTGTGTTTAAAAAAGTGCATGAACGTCGTTGAAAACCTTCCGGCTGGCTAGCAAGCTAATTCTAGGTGGAGAATTAAGAACCTACAGATAAAACGGTAAATCTTAGAACTATAAAACTTGGACCACACTTAGATGTGTCTCAGACGCAGTACCTTTTGCTTTCAAAACCAAAATCGGGTGAAAGGGACCGGAGAAAATCAAAATTTTAATGATAATCAAAACACATAATTACCAAGGCGTGCATGGTAGTTTGTACAAACTTGAAATTATACATGCTCTTAACCATAATACATATCTAGCGTCCAAAACACAAGGGGCTAAATTTGGGGGACCATGGGCCCAAAAATGTCAAAAAACAACTCTGAACTTAAAAAAATTAATAATTCAAAGAAAACGCTACAAGTGAGAAGTTTCACACGTGGAATACACTTTGATATCTCTCATTCGTTATCACTTTTGAATATGGAAAGAAAAATTGGGTAACGTGTACCGGAGAAAATCAAAATTATCAAAAGCTAGTAATTCCGTACTCTTGTTGTTGTCCTCCTTTGTAAATGTTGTCCTCCTTTGTAAATCAGTTTTTATAACTGAATAGGATAGACGTTAAATAAAATATAATAAATAAAATAAATAAATAAATTATGAATAAGGCGCTATACAGAGAAAACTGTACATCTTAGAACTTTAAAACTTGGACAACACTTAGATGTCCTTCAAGCGCAATTACTTTAGCTTTTAAAACCAACACCGGGCAATAGGGACCGGGGAAAATCAAAATCAAAATCAAAACGCATAATTACTCAGGCGTTGTAGTTTGTACAAACCTGAAATAAAACATGGTGTTAACCATTATAAATATCTAGCGCCCAAAACTTAAAGGGGGCAAATTTGGGGGGACCGTGGACCCAAAAAGTAAAAAAACAACTCTCAAATTAAACCATTCAAAGTCCGTCATTCACGGCTTGATAGGAAACAAACAGCAAAAAGATGTAATATCCCCCACAAATACAAAAAAATTTATATATAAAAAAAAGGGAGCCAAGGTCTTTGCCTGTAAATGCTGTGAGATATAGAAGTTGAGCCAAGCTTTTAATTCTTTCTCCCTAGTTTCGCATTGAAAAGAAGTAAGATCATGTCGCCTGTTGACGAGCGCCAAGCCAACCATTTTCGTGGTAAAAAGTATAAATTTTAAACTCAAAATCATAAAAAAATTGCTTGGCCATTGAATTTGGGTCATTATGAGAACTCTAAAAAGTCATTGGCCAAGCAACTTTTTTATGATTTTGAGTTTAAAATTTTTACTTTTTTACCACTAAAATGGTTTGCTTGGCGCTCGTCAACAGGCGAAATGATCTTACTTCTTTACTTCTTTTTCTCACAGCATTCACAGGCGAAGACCTTTGAATGAGAGCTTGGCTGCCTTTTTTTTTTTTTTTTTTACAAATTTTTGTATTTGTGGGGGTACACACTAAGTAAAACAAAGATTTAGATATTTCAAAGGTTAATCAACCTCCTTCATCAGGTTTTAAATGACATTTGAAAAAACATGACAACAGAATGGGCTTTAAACAAACAAACAATGCCATCTAAACAAAACAAAATGAACCAAAGAAACATAATAATAAATGTGACTGTAGTTGTTTTTTAAAAAAAACAGTAAAAGAAATTATAAAATTCACAAAACAAGAAAGAAGAAGAAGAAACATTATGACAATGAGTTACAGAAACTTTCCAAATTCCAGGAAAATCAATTCTATGTGCACTATTATTAGTAACATATAACATCAATGCAGCCTCGTTATAAGTTTACGTTTATGAGGATTGGCTTCATGAAGGATTATGAATGAGTTGTTCCAATCCACATAACGGTGATTGTCTTAAACATGCTCTGCTAATCTAGAGGAACATACTTTATGCTGCGTAACGTTGTTCTTATGCTCCTTCAGCCTAACCTCAAGAGGTCTCTTGGTCTCTCCAATGTACGCGGCGCCATGCACATTGACAAGGTATTGAGTAAACAGCATTCTTGGACAATTGAGATTCGTTATTGGGTTAAGTAACTGTTAATATACTTCTTAGGGTACTAGGTGATTGAAAAACAGTACGAATCCCAGAAGGAGATAGAAGACGTCTGATTTTTCGGACAAATTCGGATAGTAATCAAGAACTACTGTTTTCAGAATTTGCGGTGGAACGGAAGCTTGACTGTTTTCTTGAAACACAACAGCTGTTGAAACAGATTTCATCACTGTCTGGAACACTTGACTTGGATAACAAGTTTTCACAAATGCTTCTATTTTGTTTTGTGAATTTTATAATTTCTTTTACTGTTTTTTTTTTAATAACAACTTTAACCACATTTATTTTTAAGTTTCTTTGGTTCATTTTGTTTTATTTAGATGGCATTGTTTGTTAGTTTTAAAGCCCAATTCTGTTGTCATGTTTTTCAACTGTCATTAAAAACCTGATGAAGGAGATTGACTAACTTTGAAATATCGTAATCTTTTTTTTTTAGTAGTGTATAGTACGAAACATTCGTTTTCACAAATATTAGCAGCAAAGATTAGCTAACAAGTCTATATTCAATGTTATGTTTACTCGTATTTCTGGTTGAAAAACATAATTAATACGTACGTAGTCATGTTTACACATAACAAAAACTAGTAAAAATACAGCCAAACCTTACACACTCAAAAGAAATTAGATCTAAAAAAGGGCCAAGCTCATATACCCTTCTACATTTGCGCATTCTTTCTCATTCTCATTCACACTCTCTCTTCATTCACGTCGTTTTTTTTAAATAATTACCGTCAAGATGAGATAAAAACTAGGAAGCTTCGCAAACGCTTTTTCAGGCACGTTTGTTGGATGAGCGTAATTTTTTTAAACGAAAAAAAAACGTATAATTGCGATTTTCATGAGCAATTATTCTTTGATTGCGTTTAAATTTCACACCAATATATTAATTTAAAATTAAGGTTCTGTTTAAAATCGTTAGAATCAGATAAAACATGTGGGAGTTATAAGTCGAAGAAATGTAAAATAAAAGAATAAAAAAACGTAAAATTGCAATTTTCATGAAAAATAGCTTTTTGATTGCGCTCAAATTTCACACGAATATATAAATTCATAAAATTAAGGTTCTGTGAAAAAAAACATTACAATCGTAAAAAGCATGTAGGGTTTAAGTCAAAGAATGCTTAAAAAAAATCGGAAAAAAAAAAAAAAGTAAAACTGTGATTACATGAAAAATTATTTTTGACTGCGCTCAAATTTCACACGAATATATTCATTTTAAAATGAAGGTTCTGTGAGAAAATCATTAAAATCGAATAAAGCATGTAGGTGTTATAAGTCGAAGAAAGTTCTGAAAAATCGAAAAAATCGTAAAATTGCAATTGTCATGAGAAATATTTTTTGATTGCTCTCGAATTTCACACGAATAAATAAATTCATAAAATTGAGGTTCTGTGAAAAAATTATTACTACATTTTGATAAAGCATGTAGGTGTTATAAGTCGAAGAATTTTTTTTTAAATCGTAAAAAATCGTAAAATTGCGATTTTCATGATAAATAATTTTTCGATGCGCTCAAAAAACGTGGCAGTTCTTGGTTCAAAGATTTCGAAGGCCTCCATAAAATTTCATCGCAATTGCAGTATCGGTTTAGCCGGAATCGTGCTAACAGACACACAATAATACAAACAGAAAGGAGAAAGAAAGAAAAAACATTCCGGAACTTTTTCTCCAGTGTAGTGAAATGGAATCTTCGCTTCGCTCATCCAATTAGTCAAAAATTACCGGGCTCTAAATTAGAAGCTTTTAAAAAGCTCTCTAAAAAGCTCAGTTCTAAATTTTTGCATCCATAAACTGTAGAATCTACAGTCGGGTTAAATAAGAAATAAATAAACAAAAATAATACGGTTTCCAAAGTATTTTGTTTCATATTTCTCCCCACTGTAGATATTACAGTTTAATGGTGCAATAATCAGGACTTGGCAATTTGAGAGGAAATTCATAGTTGCTAATTTACAGGCCAACTATTTTGACTTTTGTTACATGATTTTGAAAAACGTTTCTACTTTGGAAATCGAATTCTTATTTGTTTATTTATTTTAAATACTTCACCCTTTGTAGATTCTACAGTTTAGGGGTGCAAATATCAGGACTGGGCATTTTAAGAGTGCATAATAAGCTGCTAATTTAGAGCTCGGCTTTACTTCTACAAAATGATTTTGAAAAAGCATTTACTTGGCTCCCCCACTTTGGAATTCTAATTTTTGCAAATTGGAAGGGGTTCAAAAATAAAAAGGTAGGGTTCAAAAAGGTGCATAATTGGTGCATAAATATGGGCAAGGTTTTAAGTAATTGAGGAAGTCACCATTAACTTGGCTCCAACATTTTGTATTGCGAATTCTTGCGAATGGGGAGGGTTGCAAAAATAAAAAAGTAGGGTGCAAAAAGGTGCATAAATAGTGCAAAATTATGCACATGGTTTTTAGTTGAAATTCGCAATTGAGGGAAAGCGTAAATTTAGCCACACACCCCTTTTTGGATGGCCGTATCTCCAAAAGTATTGAGGTGCAAAATTCGGGACTTGGATGCAAAATGGTGCATAATTGGTGCAAAATTATGAACATGTTTTTAACGCAAAATCTCTTTTCACCCGAGTTGGCAGGATATATATAATGTTTAACTTTGGTTTTATAGTAGGCGACTAAGACGTTGATAATATGTTAGTACTTTATAGACAGAAATTAAAAAAGTGACTACACCGGGGATCGAACCCGGGACCTTAGCAGTCCTGGCTATGCTCTTACCAACTGAGCTATACACGTTACACACACACGTTATTAACAATATACAAAACAGACCAAAACATTAGACAGTTTTAAATTGGTGGCTGCATAGCTCAGTTGGTAAAAGCATAGCCAGGACTGCTAAGGTCCCGGGATGGATCCCCGGTGTAGTCAAATTTTTAATTTCTGTCTATAAAGTACAAACATATTATCAACGTCTTAGTCGTCTACTATAAAACCAAAGTTAAGCCATATATATAT
The DNA here is from genome assembly GCA_024449915.1 of Sweltsa coloradensis. Classification (NCBI taxonomy): domain Eukaryota; kingdom Metazoa; phylum Arthropoda; class Insecta; order Plecoptera; family Chloroperlidae; genus Sweltsa; species Sweltsa coloradensis. The sequence continues at coordinate 32,796 of JAMZAV010006310.1, forward strand.
ATATATATATATATATATACATCCGTGACTTTAAATGTTTGGTCTCTATAGCAAAATGCAATCCCAGCAGCGCAATTGACTAGCAAATCGTACATAATGCTCATAGGAACCAAGCTGATAGACGATGTAGTATATTTATTATCAGGTTTCATTTCTAGATTCAACATGCTCTATTGGTCACATTTTCAACCAATGAGACGAGTTCAGACCCTCCCTTATGAGATAACAATGTGTTGTTACACACAACGCTCTATCTAGCGGCATACAGTTGAATTAGTATTTGAAAATAATTAAAAATAATTAAAAATAATTAAATTCATATTTCTTTTCCCGCCATTTCGAGACATTGGGATTTGTAGCAAGAAGGACGGTTAATTTTTTAAATATTTAAAAATTAATTAATATATTGAATTTATTTTTAATATAATATTTTCGAGCATACGGGTTTTATAGACAAGAGGATTTATAGACGATGGGATTTCGAGCCTGTGAAACCATCCCTAATAATAATAATAATAATAATAATAATAATAATAATAATAATAATAATAATAATAATAATAATAATAATAAAATAATAATAATTAGTAAATGATAGCAGTTGCAAATAGCAGTTTAATGAAGGTGTGTCTTATGTCTCGGTAACTCAATTGGCAGAGCTATGGCGCGTTAAGCCGGAGGTTCTGGGTTCTATCCCCAGATCGGGGCATACTTTTATTACAACTGCTATCATTTACTAATAATGTCCTCAAAGCGGGATTATGCTTAAAAACTTCGTATATTAATAATAATAATAATAATAATAATAATAATAATAATAATAATAATAATAATAATAATAATAATAATAATAATAATTCTTTTTAAGTGCATTGACTTTATAAACAATAACAAATAATAGGTGACTTTGGCAGATAGTAGAATTATTGGATGAGCGTAGCGAGCGTAGCGTGCGAAGCGAAGATTCCATTTCACTACACTGGAGAAAAAAATCCGGAATGTTTTTTTTTTTTTTCTTCTTTCTGTATTTTTGTCTGTCTGTTAACACGATTCCGGCTAAACCGATACTCCGATTGCGATGAAATTCTATGGAGGCCTTTGAAATCTCTGAACTAAGAACTGCCACGTTTTTGAGCGCAATCGAAAAATTATTTCTCATGAAAATCGCAATTTTACGATTTTTTCTATTTTTAAAAATTTCTTCGACTTATAACACCTACTCGCTTTATCCGATTGTAATGATTTTTTCACAGAACCTTAAGGCTGCACAGGAGGAGCTATATATCGGCGCGATGCAGTGGTCCCCGCATTTCAGTTGGAACTCGGCCCACAATTGTCATATCGGCATAATTTTTTTTTAATCTTTTCACGATAAAATTTACAAGAACTTGTGTGATGTCTATTTCGAAATTGTATATAAAATGGGCTTATAAAAAATTGCGAACTTGGACAATATTTTGAAAATTTACCTTCACTTTAGAGCTTTATAAAAAATTACAAAACTTTTTATGGAAAATGTACATCACACAAGTCCTAATTTCAACATTTATCTTCAAAATAAAAAAAAAATTACCAAAATCGCGGTGAGTAGTTACCGCTAAACTACTGAACTACGAATGCATGTTTTGCCGCTATTTTAGGCCTTTTCAGCCCCAGCAAGTGGCGCACTCTGGCGATACGACTTTTTGAGTGACAGGATGGTTATTTATGTTCGAAATAACAATTTCATTGGCCACAGAGTAAAACTGTTCAGCTAATGCAGAACACCACTCAATGCATAATGCATGTTTACTGTTTGCTATGAACACGGCAAACAGTAAGACATTATGTTATTTGTGTAAGCTGTTAAGCTTGAATCAACCATTTTTTTTTTCACGCTGAGCCCAATAAGAAACGTACACAGCATAATCATAATCGTGCATACGATATAAATTCGATGGAAAATGCTAAATTATAGTATGACCTGCAATGGTCATCAGTTCATATTAGGATTACGCCTCGCACATGATGTGAAAACATATTTACTTTATAGCATGTAACGGAACGCAATCTTTGTTAGCCTAGTATATGATACGTGTCAAATTATAACAGACAAAGAATTAAATTTAAAAATTACTCGTTTTGGAGTCGAACCCGGATCATTCGGTTCTATCCGCGCGTTTTCTTTTTGCGCGAGCTGGAGTATCCACATCACAAAGTACTCGGACTCAATTGCGCAAGGCCATTTAAAAATGGAAAGTAAAATAGTCTTCCAGTTTGGAGTCGTTCTGTGTTTAATTTACACGACTGTCAATACGAAATATATATAAAAAAAATATCTTAAATATATTGCATTAAAATTGTCTCCACTGGGAATAGAACCCCGGCCGGTTTTCCCCCTGTCCGGGCGGTCGGGGGGGATGCTCTTACAAGAGCATTGAGACGGGTCTGATCAGTCTTTGTAGATATTTTATTTGGGGTGATAGTAGTCGAAAAATAATCAAAAAATTGTAATT